>VZUI01000409.1:0-102652 GCA_013401135.1 Cettia cetti | reverse complement strand
GTGGCTCCCTGCTCCAGGGGCTGTGGCTCCCTGTCCCCAGGGGCTGTGGCTCCCTGTCCCCAGTGGCTGTGGCTCCCTGTCCCCAGGGGCTGTGGCTCCCTGCCCCTAGGGGCTGTGGCTCCCTGCCCCCAGGGGCTGTGGCTCCCTGCCCCCAGGGGCTGTGGCTCCCTGTCCCAGGGGCTGTGGCTCCCTGCCCCTAGGGGCTGTGGCTCCCTGCTCCAGGGGCTGTGGCTCCCTGCCCCCAGGGCCCTGCTCCCGGGGCAGCAGCAGCCCTGCACTGCAGGGAGGGAAGTCCTGGGGCAAGGGCCCAGCTCCTGCCTTCCTGCTGCATCTCCCAGTGCAAGGAGCTGAAAGTCTCCCAGGCTGGGGGAGAATGGTGCTAGGGGGACACTGCTACAATCCTTCCTGCTCTTCCCCTCAGGTCTGTGCTGCCACACAGCAGATAGGTCAGGCAGCATTTGGGGCTTGTGTTGTACTGTTTAACCTTCATTTGTTTTACTGAAGTTAATCCCTCTGTCAACCTGGATGCCTTGGCAAATCAGGGAGAGTTTATTTCCTGGGTAAGATAACAAATACACTGCTCAACTGCTACCACAAGCACCGTGTGTGCATGCTCAGTACTTCAGCTGCTCACTGCAGTCACCTCAGGTTGTTTGTGTCAGTCAGAAACTGTCCAGACCAGCTCTGAAACAGCAAATTGTCTGGGCTGTAAATAGAATCCCTTTCAGTTCTCTCCTAATCCTGACTTTTAAAATGTTTTATGCAATTAATAACATCTGTTAAACAGAACCTGGGTTTGTTGTTTTGGGTTTTTTTTCTTTTTTTAATCTTGTACAAAATTATACCAACCAAGATAAAAATCTTTCCCAAAATAGTGACCATAACTAATCCTGGAGGGCAGATCTGTTAGAAAGTCAGTGGCTGGGCTAAATTCTTGGAATTCTGGTTATTTCAGGTGAAACAGAAAAACAGGAATACCAAGGCTGCTTCATTTTCAGGAAAGATTCACTGTAGTTTTAATACTATTACCTAAACATACAGAGACAAAAGGAGATAAATGTAAACTATATCAGTCAGAGCAGCAACTGCTGCCAACTGTGATTGAAGAGATGAAAAAATAACTTACAATATAACTCAAAGTTCAGTCTCTGTTAGATGTAGAATCCTGCTAGTCCTAGATTTCAGAAAAGCATACAAAATGCAGATCCTATAGCTGGAGCAATTTCTTTCCATCAAAGCACTGAATACCATACCAGGTTTTATTTGTTTTGGAAAATTCTGCATTTCAGCTCTGAAAAAAGATTCCAGGAGGAAATTACTCAAAGTACATGGAATCAAATTCTTGTACAGAATGGACACAGCAGTGTCCTGATAACTTAGTGATGTGGATTTTTTACTCTACTTTATTTTTGTGCTGATGCTTTTTCGCTGTATCTTGATGTCAAAGGAAGACTTGGGGATGCCAGAACAGGCTGATTTACCAGTTTGCTGGATTACTTCTTTATATACAAGTAAGTTAAATGGTTCCTTATGCTCATGGAAGCTCTGACATACAACATTGTATTAATCTCTCTATCCATGATGCAGAAAGGAAAAAAATACTTGTGATGGTCCAATACAACTAAAGAAATTTCATGAACTTGAATGAATGTGTATCAATTATAAAAATAAATTCTCCAAACTTGAAGTTTAAACTCATCCGTAGAATGAAATAGCTGAGGAGTTATGGCTCTGCATTTTACTTCCCAGCACCAATAAATGAGCAGAGATGATCAGAAGCATTAGCTTATCACAGAAGCAGAATTAATCACTCACCCTAGTTGTGGGGTTGCTGGGAAGACAGCTCACAGGCAATTGTTTGCTGCACAGCCAGATCAGGTGCTCCAGGCTGCTCCCAAATGACTTTCTCTGACTGCTGAAATAACTGCTCTCACAATCAGGTGAGTTCTTTAGGACATTCGTGGCTTAATATTTCCTCATGAGCTTCATTCACTCAGATGAGAACCTGGATGTGCCAGAATGAGAATCCACTTCTCAAGAACTAAATAGCCACTTTGTGGAAGGGAAATCTCCTGGCTGTAAATATGAAATGATAAGGTAGGGGAGAGTTTAGGATGATGTTTTGAATATTTAGTTCACACCTGCAAAAGCTAAAGAAGAGTCTCAGTATTTCCTTTTCAAGGTGACAAAGAAAGTCTTGCAGAGGAACCTCCTGCTCTGTACAATCCATAGCTCCCATCTGAACTCATCTTCTGCGGGCTACGAAGACACAAGTGCTAATGCATCTGATTATGAATATAACAGTTAAAGTTCATTAATCCCTAACACTACCTGACTAATTAAGATAAATGCACACAATATTGGTTTTAAAGTTGATGGACTCCGCTTCTAGTTTACGCATTTAAATGGGTAACATTTAATTAAATGTACATTTAATTTGTTTATGTGTCTAATGAATAGCTGAAAGCGTAATTAAACATAAAGCTTTTTCCTTTCCTAGCACACAAGAATAGTAAATGTGAGCATCAGAAAATGCAAGTACAACACAGGGCAAGAATGCTAAAAATTAAAAGAAAACAAAGGTAACAGCCTACAGAATCTGAAGGTAGTAACCCAATACAAATTAGTGCCTGTCATTATCTGTCGGCAGCTGTTCGTCATTAGCCTGTTAGATAGAAGTAGAACAAATGTGTCAATAAAGCGCTCATTAGAAAGTGTTTTGGATATAAATGCAGATCCTGCATTTACAGGAGTATCAGGGAAAAGGGTGTGAATGACACCAAAATTGACACGTCAGGCTCTGCCGTCTGTTTTTCTGGTGTGGCTGTTTTCCCTGGCTGGGATAACTGACGAAACATAACCGCACACAGGTTCACTCCCGTGTTGCTGTGCCCCTGGACTTTTCAGGTGGAAAGCTCTGTAAACTGAGCGGGCTGTGTGTGCTTCCACAGGCCTTCCTGACCCAGCTTCCCTGGCCCTCCCCTGCCCCACCCCATCCCTGCTTCCTCTTGCATGGGATATGGTCTCCAAATGATGGGTTGTAAGCAAGTTTAAAGCTTCTGTTCCTTCCAGGCCCAGTGCTGGGGCTGCCTCGATCAGCTAAAGCAGCAGCTGCTGCTTCCACAAAGAGCAAGGGCTGGAGCAGCTCTGCAGTGCAGGCAGGCTGGGAGAGCTGGGCTTCTTCAGCCTGGAGAAGAGAAGGCTCTGGGAAGACCTTAAAGCACCTTCCAGAGCCTAAAGGGGCTCCAGGAGAGCTGCAGTGGGGCTTTTCCAAGGACATGGAGTGATGAGACAAAGGGTAATGGGTTTAAACCAATAGAGAGGAGGTTTAGATTAGATATAAGGAAGAAATTATTCCCTGTGAGGGTGGTGAGACGCTGGCACAGGTTGCCCAGAGGAACTGTGGATGCCCCATCCCTGGAAGTGTTCAAGGCCAGGCTGGATGGGCCTCTGAGCCACCTGGTCTAGTGGAAGGTGTCTTTGTCCATAGGAGGGGGGTTGGAAGTCAGTCTCTTCCAACCAAAACCTTCCTATGATTCTATGATTGACAATAATCTGTTCATTGGAAAAAACCCATAATTTATCCCACATTTGTTTTTAATTCATTTCATATTATTTAGTAATATTTTAAGCTCCATATGGAATAAGGAGGAAATCTGAAAGAATTTTCATCTTAGATCTGAACTGCAACATTATAACCATACAATTCTTCTCTTCTGCACATTTGCTGGAGTATTTTTTTCTACCCTAGCCTATTAAAATTCCCTCTGCCCAAGGGCCTTGATCTCACAAATACATATGCACAGTTTATGTGTAGGATAACCCTTCTCATTTCAGAGGGCACACTTCTGTACTTCATCCTGGGTTTGCATTATTTCTTCACAGGTCACGAGTCTGATACTTGCAGATCTTTCTGGGTTTTCTACAGCACCCAAGGTAGGAATCTGTGCAGCAGAAGCTTCACTGCATCGTTTCTGCTAGAGGCCTGAAGACAAAAGCACCAATATAGCTTCTTTCTCTACTTCCCCCCAAGTGAAGCAAACCCAGTATTCTAGAGGGAGGCTGGGTGTGGAATATAAGTACATTGTATCTGTGCCCTTATAAATAGACTTGGAGACATCTATCTTGCAACAATTGAGAAGAAACTGGGTGGGTGGTGTAGAAGAGGGGAACTGTGAAGACCAAATGTTTAACTGTATTCAACTGTAAACAGAGTGATAGTCAGTAAACAGTTCCTCTGAAGAGAGTAATTAATAGGCACATGTGAAGAGATGGAAAAGAAGATGTATCCTTCCTCAGCAGACATCAAAGGGCAGGCTGGACAGTGAGGAATTGCGCATACCCCAAGGAGGCCACAGCTGTATGTACATTCAGCTAGGAAATGTAATGCAGTGTAATGAGCTGGGGAAAAGAGGAGTGAGGGGTAAGCCAGGCAGTGAAAAAGGAGCCCTACAGTAACAAAGGAAGGAGAACACGCTCTGTGGGGATGGGAGCAGGAGTGGAGAAGCACGGAGGTCTGAGCAGGTCAGCTCTTTCTGCACAGGGGTCAAGTTGCAGAGAAGTTTTGCAGGATTAGAAAGAGTGATAAGACAGCACAGTAGGTAGCCTCAAAATAAGATAAGGAAACAGAGGAGGAGCCACTGAAATGAATGGTTCTTCATTGTGATTCTTCTGCCTCTTGCTACATCTGAAAGCAGAACCCTGTGGCAGTTGGCCAGTTTAACAGGGAAGGCGATAAAAATAAATTACATCCTCTGTTTCAAATACAGACTGAGATGTTTCCAAAAGAAAGGGGGAAGGGAACTTATTTGCAGGGAGAAAAGGTACTCACAAGATCCAAACCCCATTGTCTGTTCTCTATAAAGTGGTGTCACGACTGACCCCATCACATACGTACTTGGCTCCAAAATGGGATTTTGGAACAGTCCACCTCTGGGACCAGCTGCTTTCACGAATGTTTCATTGGAAGACAAATACTAGCTCAAAATGAAGGAAATGCTCTTTTCTGTCTCAAAGAGCACACATGAAGCTGAGAAGAACAAATCAGAGAAACTGAGGCCAAGAAGTTTGAAATTCCCAGTGCCCTGGGTGGTCTTTGTTGTTTAATTCTGTTTGTGTCATCAGTGGAGAATGTTTCCCTTCAAAACCTGACTAATACTTGGACAAGATAGATTTTCCCAATGAAATTGATTTACAGTGGAGCAGAATAGACGCATGTCAGCAGTGTGGTTTAGGCCTACATTTTCAAATCAGGTTTTGTGCCCCAAACAGAGTCTAAGGAAACAGGTTGTCTTCAAATGTCTTGGCCCAAGTGGACAGGCATTTTTGCTGTAAAAGCAGCTTAGCAAGCACAAATAATCTCTCATAGACACAGCACTACAGGGTTTTTGCACAAAACAAAATCAAAAAACAATGAGAAGGCTGGACCCAGTAGTATCTAAGCTGAAATGTTTGTAGGACCTGTTGCGATAGGACAAGGGGAATGGTTTTAAACTAAAAGAGGGTAGATTCAGACTAGATATGAGCAAGACTTTTTTTTTTTTTTTTACAGTGAGGGTGGTTAAACACTGGAACAGGTTGCCCAGAGAGGTGATAGATTCCCCATCCCTGGCAATCTTCAAGGTCAGGTTGGATGGGTCACTGAGTAACCTTATTTAGATGAAGATGTCCTTGCTCACAGCCAGGAGGGTTGGACTAGATGGCCTTTAAAGGTCCTGTCCAATACAAACTATTCTATGATCCTCAGAAATACCTCCTGTCCTCTTGCATGTACTTTCCTCTTGGTTTTTGCTCTGTGCAAAGTGAGTCCTGCCTTCTCTGACACTTCTGGCTGATGGAGGGGAAATGTGTCTTGCAGGGACAGTAACTGTGGGTCACACAAAGCAGGGAATACTTTGCACTCCATCCTGTGCTTAGGCCCAGGTAATCGCCCTATTAGTAATCTACTATCACTCTCCCACTAGGAAAGCAGTCCAAGTTCTTTGTTTAACCACTTATTGAGGAATAAGCCATCATTTCCCCCTGAACTGGAAATGAATAGTAGATCTCTCCTTACAGATCCAAAAGAAATATACCTGGAGATTTGTCCCATACACTAGTGATTTTCCCAGAGAAAGATGCTGCATATGACTAATGGCATTTTTTGAGAGTTAGACATTCCAAAGATGTCTACTCAAGGGAAGAAATTTCATGTTCCAGCCATGTTAGAAACATTGGCTGCAGTTACTGCTAAGAATGGAATTGCAATTAGTCTTCTACAATCTTTATAGGCATGCCTGAAAAACAGAGATGTCAATATTGCAAATCCGAGAGGTCAGTGAGGCAGTGTCCTTTGCTGACAGACAACAGACCATTCCCCAAAACTCCCACTTGCCAGGCTGGTGGAGATAACATTTAGTGTGAGACAGAGCAGCTTTAGTTTTAGGGCAGGGGTGCTGCCTCTGTGGTTCTTTGGAATCCTCTTTGCTGGAAAACAAAGTTGTATTATCCTCCAGAGATCAGCCAGGGCTGGTCTCCCATCTGTTCATGGATCTGCACCTGTTTTTCATTTCACCAACAGTGGCCACATGGCCTAAGATTGTGGGGGAATACAGAGAAGAAAATGAATGTGTGGCTCAGGCACTGGGGTTGTATTCAGAAGTTCTGAGTTTAAATCCTGACTGTGTAGCATAATGTTTGAAAGTCTTTTCATTTTTTTCCCACCCTGATTTGTAACAGAGACAAAGGAGTGAATATTATTCTCCTTGCCTTTTTTTAACAAGAAATTTGAGATATTTTTTTTCTTCTTTGCTTCTTTCTCACCCATAACAGAAGTCTTTATAGAAGTACATCTCTAGAAAACATGCCACTTATGATTAGCAACACCAAACATGTCTCCCATCCATCTCCTTTGCAGTCTGAAAAACAAAAGGGAAGTTCCCTAAAGAAGCTGCTCAGTTTCTGCCTGTGTGATTGATAATGTTGCTTGGAGATTGCCCCAGTAGCAGAGAACTGGTGTACAGGTATTTTGAGTGCTTTTTTTGCAACTGGTGCATGGAAATCCACAGTTGTTGACCTGAGACTGAATCCCACTCCGGCTGCAGCCAGTGTCAGAGGCACACAGAGGCAGATGTGGATCAGCTCCCTGCCTCTCTCATGTCTAGCACTAGCCATGCCATAGATGTGGCATTGTCCATTTTGCAGTCCTTACAACACCTGCTTAGAAGAAAGAGGCAAAGCTGTGGCCCCTGCTCTGCCCATTCATTTTATTTATTGCTTCATCAGCCACGCTGTGTGTTTATGCTCCAGTAAAATAGTTTGGCTGCAGCTTCTGTTGGCAGTCTGGAGATTGCTTGGGCTAAATAAAGAGGGTAACTGCAGTCAGATTCCATGTAAGTTCTCACTGGACATGGCAATACCAGGCTAACTGGGGACATGCTGACTTTGCCAAATCCTATCAGACTTGGCAAGGGCCCCTTAAAATGCTCAGTGTCACAGATCCTTGCAACTCACTCTTCATGAATTCTCAACTCAGGCACTGCTTGCAAAAAATCACCCTCTCACATATTTTCTGTTCTAACTGGGAATTGCGTTGATTATAACTGTTCTCAGAATTGTTTCTCACCTTGAGCCTCACTCAACTTCTATTGAAATCTGCTGGTGTTTGTCATTGACTTCAACAGAATTAGGCTTAGGCCTTTATCAGAAGGTTTGCTGCTTGCTGCAAGTTTGATTTCCATGTGATACATCTGTAAGCTTTCAGTTATCATGCTGCCTTTGAAATGGAAAATTGACAAGCTGTTATCTCTGGGAGCTCGTTGGGTTCACATTGGCTCCATCAGATCACAAGTAAATTGGCACCAGGCAAGGTTGCTATTGAGTTCTTTATGTTTGATCCTTAAATTAAAAGCTACCTGTCTCGTTGGTGTGCACTTGAGATTATCAAGTGCACTTGAGACTACCTGGTTTTGCCAGAATTTTGCAACAATGGAAAGGGCAGGTGTTTTGCATGACCCGTGGATTAGGAGTTCCATGTCAGCTTCAGAAAACCTCTAGAGGCCTGGGATACAATGTTATGCTGAACACTACAAATTTGCAGGTGCTGTGGCCAGAAGAGACAATTATCATCATTTATTTTGACTTTCTGAAAACTACAAAGTGCCTCCTGTAGTTTTTATAAAGGATATACCTATCAAATTTAACCAGTCATTAAAATTCTAGGCCGATTTAATTTCCTCCAATCGTGGAAAGTTTGTTGCAGTCTAAGGTTTCTTTCCTTCAGTTTTTAAAACTTTTCCCTTATCTCTCATCTGAACCTATTAACTTTTATTTTATGTCTCTGGATGTTTCTCTACTTTCACCTGTGCCAACTGTGGGACTCTGGCTCTGTATATCCCATGTAGACCCTGATGCACTCCAGTTAATCAGCTTTTTACATTTTCTTGTCACCCATCTTCAGAGCCAGGTATATATTTCAGGAGTCCATTCACTCCTAACTCCAGTATTCATATTTTAAGAATTCAGATTACAACAATTTATCCAGCTTCTGGTGACCCAAATCATAATACTATTTTAAAATATTTTCATTGCAACTCTTGTTGTTCACTTTCTCAAGCATTTTGTAAGGCCTAGTTATAAAATCAGTTCTTTCACACTCAGACATATAATTTACATTGGACTCAATTGAAACATCCTTTTAACCCAGAAATGGCAACACCAGACCTTAAATTAGCAGGCAATGCCAATATGGTGCTAACAATGAAGATGTCAATGTTGAAAAAGCCAGCTACTGAGATTTTTTCACTCTATTTCATTGTGGGAGGACAGATAGAGATAACGCTGAAGGCAATCTTGCCCCGATACATTGCAGCTGTGTTAATCACCAAAGAGTGGGAACAGCCTTGCCCTGCCAGCTCTGGGTGTGATACAGAGTGAGCCAGGTGGGAGGGGGGAGCTGCAGACTGCTGGCCCTGCAGTGAGGAGGAAGGGACAGGGTTAGGTGGCTGTGCTGGGGACTGGAAGGAGCTGTGTGGAGCTGCCCATGGGAGGCCACACAGAAAAGCTATGAACGACTTTTCAATACCAAGGTACTGATGCTTGAATCCTTCTTCTCTATCAGTTGTACCTCCACCATCATTTCATGAGTCAGCTTTCTTTTATGACTGGCCTTTAAGTTATTTCAGTTATATCAGGTTTTTTTCATAAATGCATTTGCTAAAAGGACGCAATGCCCTCATGGTATGGAGAAACAGAAATGGAAAGGGACCTTTGGAGGTCCTGTATAAAACCCCACTGAGAGCAAGGTGAACTTTAAAGTTAGATCCAAGTGTACTCATAAGTAGAACTGCAACTACAGGAAAAGGTTGAATTCACCTCATAAAATTAATCATTCATAAATGATGAGACTTACAAATATTATGACAGATTATTGCAACAAGGATGTTGATATTATATTTTGCTAGGCATCTTCTCCCTGTGCATCCTTAACATAAATTTTGGAGCAAAACTCTACTAATGACTCTAGAATCAACATAAAATATCATAGAAGTGTACAAATTACTTTGAAGTCTTCTGTCTCATCAATGGCCCAAGAACTAATCCTTGTTTTAACCATATGATATGCAAGAAGTTGACTTAAAAACTTTTCATTATCTATGCGTAGTTGAATTTTAATTCTACTTTGTAGAAAAAAAAAAGAATTAGTCTTCCCACTTATAGAAATACCTTAGTAAAATTAGACATTTTACAGAAATCTGTAAAGTGATTTTTTAAAACATAAAATACTGTAACATTTGCTCTTCTGTTCTTATTCTTTATTTACTACAGTTTTTCGACATCTGTTCCTGTCTCTTTTCATCAAATATTTATCTGCAACAGCTGAAAGAGCCTCATTTGTTTTAATTAAGAATAAGACCACCAAGCTGGGATCACTTCCTTGGCTATTCCATGGTTTGCACAGACAGACAGTAGATCTTGTGAGGTTTCCTGAGGGTGGCCCATTGACAGGCTTTTCCCCCTCCCTATATCCTTTTCTTTTGCACCATGTTTATTTTGGGATAGAGAAATGTAATCAGAGCCACATTCCGAGCAAAGAAACTTTTTACAGTTAACACGCATGAGAAAGGAGGATGATCTTGTTGGGTTTCATTGGAAGAAACTATTTTCTGTTTTGTGACTTCTGGGATGGAATTATCACTGCCACAGAAACACAGGGATAGCAACAAGGCTTCTGGTTCAGCATGTCAATACTAACAGAGGCAGTAAGTGCTTAAGGAAAAATTGTAGAAATTCAGCTGAAGAGCATGCTACTGACTGAAAAAATTTTTTGCACTTTTCTCACTAGCTAATATCTATTTCATATCTTTTCTTTTTTCTCCTGTTGACTTAAGAGGAAAAAACAAAGAAGCAACATAAAATAAGTTCTTTGTACAATGTTAGTATTCTAAGGCAGTGGTACAGGTTCGTGCCTATTGCTACTAAAGCTGTTCTAAAGAGTGCTTGGGACATGCTATTTTCAGTTTTATGTATTCTAAAGAAATACTTCTGGAGTGCATAGACTGCTCATGACTTCTAGAGATGGTGAGATGTCTCCTAGCCTTGGGATCCCAATTAAGTTGCATATATAACTGACCTTTCTCAGCCATCTTAATTATCTTAGTTCTTGCTAATGAGACAGATTTTTTAAATTAAACTTTTATATTTATTTAAGATGGAGACTAGTAAGTTTTTTTCATACTCCATTTTCACTTCAAGCTTCATCTTACAAGAAAAATAGACATTAAAATATGCCATTCCTGTGAATCAGTAAATTAAGGTGTAATATCCTGACCTGGCAAAAATTACCTTCAAAAAAGATCCTACTTCAGTCTCCCTTGGCAGTACATTACAGCAGAGTCATTAATGCTTACATAGATATTTCTTACTGTTGTTAGTTAGATACAAAACACTGATTACCTTTAAAATGAGAAGATCTCCTTTCTTTGTAGATTTAATCAGTTTAAATCTTTATAATCTGGAAGTTGGAATTTTCTCAATTCTGAAAAAAAATCCTATTGGACTCAAAGCCTGACAGTAATTTGTGCACATCTAAATTTATTTTGCAGGCAAAGTAGAAAGAAAGGTAGGCTGACGTGATCTTATGTACCAAAAATTACTTCATTACAGCTAATTTTTGTTTTCCTTGTAATGCACATATGCAACAGGCATATATAGAGCACATTTCATTACACTTTTATAAAAGTTGTTGACTTACCTAGAGTCAAAGGAGATTTTATCTCAGCATCTTTTCCAGTTCACAGTATTATCTCCTATTCCACAGGACATGTTAATGTGGCTGCATAAGGTTCTCATGTAGATTGGTTCTTCATTTCAGATGTATGGGTAAAACTGACACAGAATTTTAAAGGCAGAATTTTCAGAAGTATATTAAGAGCTTAAAATTAAATAAGTTGATCCCTATGTTGTCCCAACTGATACTTATTATTTAAGTAACTTGTACAATGACTCACTATATTTTGTTTACAGTACTATACCATAGCTTTCTAAGATCTTGATATTGGCATAAAGGAAAAGAATCAATTATATTACTTGGAATCAGAATTTAATCCTTTCCTTGCAAGATACTGAGGCAGGAGACAGCACCATTGCTTAATCAATTGCACAACAGAAGGGCATGCAGGAACCTAGATTTTCTTTCCAGCACTGCCACTGGATTGAGGGTGACCTTCATCAAATACTCTTTCTGCTCTGTAAAATCTAACTATAAATTCTCCTTCTAAAGACATTTGAAATGAGAAAGTACCCTAAGTACCCTAGATTTGATGCCGATTGCTTGCAACAGTAAGTGAAATCAGAGTTAAACTAATTTAAGGGAGACTTTATTAACTAGAAAGATTATGAGCTTGTCAAAGAGATATTAATTAAAGTCTGGGGACTGCTTGCCAGTGTCACTCTAAATTAATTGCTAATAGGTTACTCTTAAAAGTGGAGTGCAGCTGCAAGAACATCAGGCTCAAAGGAAACTCGATTTTGTTTATCATTCATTTTTACTTTGTTTAGTAAAGGATTTCTAAATACCAAGGAAACCTGAAACTGTTTCTGGAAAGGATATTTTTGATTACAAAAGTATTTCTATAATCCAAATGGCAGTATTCACATACTTACTATAGAACTTTCTACCTTTTTCTCTCTGTAAGTTTCTGATAATATAAAAACCCTTATGACAGTATCTTGTGTGTCTTTGAAGAGGCTAAGCCAAAAAATCTCACATAAAGCTAGCAGCACTTGTAGTGACCCCCAAATGATGTGTGGTTGGTATCATGCTCTTTGGGGATAATATTACCCATGAGAGCAATTCAGAAGAGGCCAGGGATTTCAAGGCCTCCAGTTTATAGCTAATGTGAGGGCATGGGGGTGGGAAGTGATTCATGCCCACCTCTGTCCCTATTTACAGGCTATGTGTTGTAGCTTTCTATGTAGGAGTTCTGCTGCTTTGTCTCACATAAGTAAGTGAGGCAGAGGACAGGGAGTTCAAGGCTGTATTCTGATCTGACTTAAACTGGGGGATTTCTTTGAAGACAGTACAGCTACACTGGTGGTAAATGTGGGAAAAGAGAACCTGAAGAGTGCAATCCCTGGTGGCAGGCTGAGGCCACGCTGGCAAAAGGCCTGCCCTACCCTGAGCTCCCTTCCTTGTCTCTGATCAAGGCTCCCCTGCTTCTGATCTTGGACAAGACTTAGTCAGGCTCCCCTTCCAGTCCAGGCATGCAGAGGACTTCTGCAAGTACATTCTTTTCCATTCTATGGTAGTGAGCAGCCACCTATGATATAGAAAAAGTGTACCCAACTGAATATCTGTTGAGCTATTTATTTTGTTATTTTATGCTATCTGATAGTATAAGCATTTTCATCCATGCCTGGGTTAAACAACACTCTGAACCCCCAGCAGAATTTACCAGACAGTTCTGTTCAATACTGACATGACCAATTTCACAGCATTTTTTTCAATGGGGATTTGAACTGTTGCCTGGAGTTTCCCTTCCTATCTGGTCATCTATTTAGCCCTGAGCCACTACTCTTCTACTTGTAAACACATATACTCCTTGTGGTTTTCATAGCTGATATGTGCAGTATGTGACATGTGGGACTAGGCAGGGGGAGCATCAACAGTTGGAGAAATCTTGATGACAGAAACTTTAAGGAGTGAAGTATGAAGTGTTCCCTGGAAACTAGATAAGCTGGATGGATGGAATAATTTTGTGTGTCATGTTTGAAGACTCCACCCTTGATATTGCTCTGAGAAGAAAAGAGGAGCACCTGTAGTGCACCATATTGTGACTTGTTTGTACAACACAGAATGAATTGACAACAGAGTAAGTCCTGTAAGAATGCCATAAAAAACCATAGCTGTGCTTATTGATCATGATGCAATTAAGTAATATGCACAAAGTGGATGCCATGCAGTGGCTGGTAGGTATCAGGATTCCTTTAGATCCTATGGACAAGGAAGTGGCGTGATTCACAGGCTGAGCTCAGAGCAGCTCTAGCACCCTGGCTGCATGGAAGCTGGCAACTGATTGTCATGAAAAAAAGTTACCAAGTTTCTTAAGAAGTTAAAAAGAAGGGTCAGAGAAAACACAGTTAATATGTCCATATTGTCCTACCATGAAAGTATTTTGAACAATTGCTAAAACAACCTCTACAAACTGTGAGGTTTATAGATACATCATAACTCAGATTCATGAGAAGTCTTACTTTACTGGATGCTCCAATATAAGATTTCCAGGCATTCTATCTAATCTTCTAATCCAATAATCCTAAAATCCAGTAATTAAAGAATGTTTTGACAAAGCAACCTGAGGCTCATTCCTCTAATTATGCCACACAGTTTAGGCTCACTGACTTCAAATAGTCAGGTTTACCCACGTAAGATATGCATTCTTGTGTCTGGATGCACTGAAATCACAGACACTTCTGCAGAGCAGCCTATTAACAGCGTTGTCCAAATTGAGACTAAATCAAGAAAAAGGAAATTCTGTTTCCTTGCTGAGAGTTAATGCAATTATGCTTCTAACACAAAGTCATAACTAAGACCCAACAATGTTAAAAAAACACCCACAATTTCATAAGGAGCTTTTAGAAATCCCTCTTATTCTGCCATGTGTGTTGGATTTCTCTTTAATAGCTGCCATTTTGTTGGTGTTTCCTATCAGAAGGTACAGGTCTGATAAATCAGTGAGAGACATTAAATGTAAAGTCATGGAGAAACTGGTAACTTCAGCAATTTATATTATGTGTTGTTTGATTCAAGACAATAATGGAGTGTATAGGGTTTGCCCCAGAAGCTGGAAGAGAAATGATACATTGAAGCTGTTGTAGCAGAAACCCATGACTGAATCAAAGAATCATTTAATTTGGAAAAGACCTTTGAGATCATTGTGTCCAACCAAGCTGTCTTTTCAGAATTCTAAACTGGACTCAGGTTAAATATGAAGTCTGCACTATCACAGTCTGATACAGCATGTGTCTCCAGTAAAGTACTAGTTTGCTAGCAAAACAAATTACAGTATTTTCTTTGTGAGTTCTGTTGACCTTCAACCTGGTAAGAGGATAAAATGTTAAAAAAACCAAAAATAGACAAAAGAGTTTTTTACAAGTGGAACCTTTGTAATATCTGTATCTGTGTGAAGGGAAGTCTTGGACTGTTTGTTGTTTGTTTTGGGGATTTAGGAGGGTAATGAACAAAGCAATTAGAAGAGACAAAGATATGCAGCTTTTTCCTTCTCCCAACAATCTAGAGGAACTGAATCCACTGGCTGCCTGGAGTTCACTTTTATAATCCCTCCCTTAACCCTTTCATTTAGTGAGCCCTCAGTTTTCCACTAGATGCAACAGTTTGCTTGTGTCTGTGCCCAGATTCTTGTTTCTTTTTTATGCTGGGCAAGATTCTTCTCTGTAGTGTTTGGTTCCTTTTACATGCATTATTCTATTCTCAGACCATGTCCAGCTCTTCCAGTGTTGGCAGCATTATTATCATAAACACAGAGTACAGTGACATTAGTCAACTGACCACATTGAATCTTATTTTCCGAATGATCTCCCATAACTTCAAGGATTTATAATTTTTCTATTAATTTTATACATGCTTTTCACAATTCTTAAGCCAGAAGCTAAGGGGTTAAGTGGTTTTTCATCATCTATATATTGTACAGACTGAGATGAAAGCCATGGCTCAGCAAAGTCTTGCTTAACATGGTTAATAGCACCAAACACTCATTCTAAAGAGGTGTTGTTATGCACCTGCTATTTTAATTCGTATTAGGTTTATTAAAATCAAAACAAAGTGTCAGACTAGAAACAGAGCAGAAGACAGAAGACATAAAATACAGACATATTATGAAGCCTGATACAGCTACTGAGCAATGTCTTCATTTAGACTACTTATTCTGTGTAAAATTTTTAGGTAATATCCTCAGCAGAAATAACTGGCACTGAAGCCACGCTGTTTTTATTAGCAAGATCTGAATCCCTTTTATCCTGCATAAAACATGGATTACTAGCTTTTATGCAGTTGTCTTGCCCACTGTGGTTCTCTAAAGAAGAGGTGTGAAGGAAATAGTATTTGTAAGGAGAAGCTGAAAGGCGTTTCCCTCTTGCAAGGCACCCACCCTCAAGCACTCTTCACAACAGGATACTGAGCTAGATGGGCTTTTGGGCTGACCCAGAACTGGTGCCCTTAACTTCTTATTCCCTGCTGTCACCTGGAACAACGCCTGTTGTTATTCTTTTGCTTCTAGTCCTGGTCACCCAGAACCAGGGAAGCAAATGACTGTACTGCAGAAAGAGTCTGCTGGGATCAAAGCCTTTGTGTGAAGCACTGAAATGGATCCTTTCCGCCAGGATCCTCACTACCAAGTGAGAAGGTGGTAGACGTTGGTATGCTTTGGATCTTCTCTCTGCCAACAGGAGAATCATGCATTTTTTAAATTATAGAGTGGGGGACACATTTGTCCAACTGGACACTTAAAATACTGATGAGGAGTTATTCCAAGAAGTACAAACTCCCTGTTGGAATTGTATCTTGCAATGCTGCTGACATCCTGCTTTGTGTCCCAGAATATGAGATGTTAATATGTATTACCTCAGCTAGGAAAGATGAAAAAGAAAACACTACTTGTCAATAGACATGGATGAAACTGTTTCTCAGAAATCAGGTGACCTGAAACTCTGCTATAGCAACTCTGTCTTCAAGACTGCATAAATTTTCATAATTTGAACAGCACACTAATAAAGAATTTTAAAGACTTAAGATGGTTAAAGAAGACATTTAGAAAGTAGAGAAGTATCAACCAAGCCTGGGGATCCAAGAGATGCTTAATTGCAATGAGAAAAGGAATGAAATATAAATGTCAAAAGTATACTTACAGAATACTCTGGTAGTATCTGTAACTACTTAGTGAAAAACCTGAATAGATCAGATCTTCTTTCCAAGTCTAGAGGTTTTTTAGTACACAGATGGCCTAGAATCCAGTGGAAACAAAAGTATCACATCATAAGTCAGTTGTTTAACATACTCCCTGTTTATATAAACTATGAGAAGACACAGCATTACTGTAATACCGTGGTTGAGCAATCAGGCACTCAGGGGTCAGAAAATGCAGCACAGGTCAAACCACAATCATAATTCTCCTCTTTACTTGCTTATGCATGAAAATATGAGTCTGGATGTTCCACTGACTTATATCAGGGGGAATGAGTGAACCAATAAGATTTAACAGCCCTGACCAGCCTCACCTGGGGCCTCTTCCCAAACCCCTGTCCATGGGCTCAGGGGCTTCATTTAAGCTCAGTCATGGATGTTTAGACTCTGCCTGAGCTACATCTTAGGTGTGCCTCTGCTTGGCCATTGATCCTGCTGATCAGATTGTGAGCTGGGCTGATTTCCCAGCCTCCTCTCACATGTATAGTCCTGCCTGATGATTCCTGGGCTGGCCCTCCCTGCAGAGTGCCTGCCTTCATGCTGCACCTGTCTTGCCACTGCAAACTGGCCTGGTTCTTGGACTTTGTGTAACCCCTGCTGCCTTCCCCACTCTCTTGTTCTGGTGTTGTGGAGTGGAGCTCTGGTTGATAAGGTCTCTACCATGCTGGCTGTAATATCATATTTGGCTTCTTTGGTGGGAGCCAGTCTCTGCTGTTATCTGACCACTTTATCTTACCATTTCTGTTTCTTAAGAGGGAAAGTGTGACTTTCCTATAAAGTCCTACTTCTCCAACATGACTTGAAGGCTAAGTCTGCATTCAGACTTTGCAGCCACAGATTACTGGTTAAAAGATGAAATTCAGTTAGCAAAATCTTACAACTACTGCAACAGTATGGTAACATAACACTACTGAATTGCATATTGAAACAAATTTAGATATAATTTTCTCAAAATCTTGAAGTGACATTTTATAAGATTTCACAAAACCATTTTTATTTCCTACTAAAACTTTTCTCTCTTTTTGAATTTGTTTTCAAAAACTTCTAGATTTCAGTTATGAAAACTAGGATTTAACAACAACAAAAATTTATTTGTAGGTTGTTTATAAAGTTGTGTCAAATATACAGGAGTGTTCCACATCTGCTATTAGTTTTTCTAAGACCAACAGTTCCATAGATAATATCCAGAGAAGGCCAGAGCAGCCTCAAACTGGCAAAGTGCTGCATGTTTCAGGACTTTAGTGGTTTTAAAGAGAAGAGGTGAAAACTTTTGGCATCTTAAAATTTGGTGGCTCTTATTGATTTCAGGGGAAACAACATCTTGCCCAATGGCTAAAACAGTGAGACCATTCTGTTGAATGAAACATTTCCAGAGACAAAATAAAATGAATAACAATAATAATAAAAAAAGTTAGGAGATGGCTCTTGGAAAGATTTACAATGCACAAGAGAAACCCAACTGACAAAAGAGATACTGCTCAAAGGCATTCTCATGGACAAAATATGTGCTTGCTTTGCGAAGCCAAAGAAACTTCAAGTACTTAAGGGTGGGGGTGTGTGCATGTGTGGAGACCTTAACCTGTTGCACGTTAGCAAAGGATGGTTAGAAAGCAGCAATCAGTGGCTTTGGCATTGGAAAAACTAAGGCCAGTACCTAAGCAGTCTCTAGTCTGTTAAAGTTCATTTGCCAGTTTCAAGATGAAATTGCAAAGACTTTTTCAGAGTTGGAAAAATTTGAAGTCAGAAGAGATTGGGGGGAGAGGAGAGGAAGCATTAGATGGGGGGAAAAAACAGTCTTTTGAAGTTTTGTATGCAAGGCAAGATCTGGATTTGTGCCTTTAAAGCAAACCTTCCTGATGTTACAAATTCAAAAAAACTTCATTGTGGCCGAAAGCCACATGGCATGCACTTATCTTTGAGAGGAAGGGGGAGGGAGAACAGTTCACAAGCAGGAAATGGCTTCCAGGTGTCTCCCTACTCCAGTGCACAACTTGATCACTACAAACCAGCGGTGCCAGGTTTAGTAGTCCCAGCTGTCTTGCTTCTTCCCAGGGATTTCGACTAATCATGCATTATCACAGCCTTTCTCCTGGTGACAAAGCATAACCCTGGCTCTGGAGCTACGCTTGAACAGCTTACAGGCTGTGGGGGATTGAAAAAGTTACAGGTAGTCCTTCTCAATCAAGTGTGAGCATGAGGAAATAAGCAGGGTATGTGTGCCTCAGTCTGCGTAGGCACTCAGGCCCATGTGCACAGAAATTCAAACCACATCTGTTTCTGGAACTGGCAACAAAATCAGTTACTCTGCTGCTTGGTGTGTTGTGGAAGGAAGTGACTGAATGTGGCACTCTCTTTCCATCACTGAGCTCTGCACAGCTGGCAAAGAGGGAGGAAAAGACACATTTAGTTTCTTCTACTCCGTGTTGGTTTCAGGTTTTTTCCCCTCCCTTCTTTCAACAGCAGAAACACTTCTTTGCTAGGCATTTTTCTTTTATTGTACAAATGTGGTAGGAGGAGCTTTACAAAGCCTCATCCCACCTCGTTAGTTAAGAATAGCACAAAAAATTAATTAGTTTATATCTCGCAGAAAGGAAAGTTAGTTTTAAGGAGTTTAAACTGTTTAAACATTCTTTTGGCCTTTTCCTCATGCAGAAGTTTGAAGTTGTAGCATTAAGCTGACAGAAGAGTGCTGCTATCCATTCTACTCTATTATTTACATCAGTAGGAGATCACGGTGCAGCAGAAGTGTCCTTTTACTTGGCAATGCAGCATTTTTCCCAGCTGGGTAACTCTACTGTTTTATTCTGGTTAACCAGAATAAATTTAATATTTAACAGGGAATGTGACATCTTGAGGACGAAAAAGGAATGACAAAGAAAACTAACAGTAATTTTATTTTGATTGAGTATATCGTGTCACAAAATAGTGATTCACTTGGCTATAGAAGCAATGAATGTTTGCATTCTCAGTGCTGGTAAAAGCTTCTGCACTGCTTCCCCAAGAGATACTGTTTTCACTGTGCTCTCTGGAGGACCATTTCAAACAAAACTCCTGAAGTTTGAATTCAAATATAAATTTTTCAGTGACTATTTTCCTTTTAAAGATGAGTGAAAATACAGCAAGCAGTTCCTTGATGTGGAAAAAGTTGTACATAATGGCAATTTTCTCAAGATACAAGAGCAATTTCCCCAAGCCAATGGAAGAACAGATTAGTGAAAAGCTTAATGAAGTAAATATTTTAGCCAAAAGCAGTCTGAAGTGCAGAAATTAGCACTGCATTTTCATGGCAGTGCAGAAGGTGAGATGGATGGCATGACACCAGCCAGCAGCAGCCACACTCACATCCGCCTGTAGGAGTGCACTGGCAGTTGTTACAAGCTTCTGCTGTGGCTTATGAACAACCCTTTAATGTGACAGGTTGCATTATACTGGGCACATAAGGAGCCAAGCCACCACCTTCTCTGCTTCTCAGTCTTTGTTTTCTGACAGTAACAAACTGCCTGATGATAAATGCTCCTACATCATGGTGTGCTGGGTCTATCAGCACTCAATATTCAGTTGATGATTTAATGAAGCCCTGAGATATTTCCACAGAGGTGTAGGGTCATGCTTTTGTTTTCCTGTCCCACTATTTAATTTAAAAGTTTTAAACTTTATTTCTCAGTGTGTGAGAAACCCTAAAAAGCTTTAAGCCGTAATCCACAAATTCTATTGTCAAAACAGGAAAACTCTGTATAGCCAAGGTTTTATTACCTATTTTTTTGTCTAACTGCCTAGTTTCTTCCCAGATCAGTCTGTTTCAAAATTAAGCAGACTACTCCTGCACCAGATGTCCAGATGCTCCTCGGGAGAACAGAGTTGTTTTTCAATTGGCTCACTGTCTTTTAATGAGGCAGGGGACTTGTGACCTCAGTGCATTGTGGCTGATAAATGGTAGGATGTACCCACACATACTCACAGAAAACCTGCAAACACAAATGAGTTGTGGGTAATCTCTAGACTTTCCTAGGGAAAGGCAATCTTGTGGGCAAACACTTAGGCAGAAAGCTAATGCTTAATAATATGTGATTTTAAACTGCCAGTGCACAAGCCTGTCAACATTTATTTCCAGGTTCTCTGATCCTTTTTATTAGTTTCCTGTCTTGCTTTCATCTTAACCAAGTCACAGAAAGGAACGATTTTCTTTTGTTAACAAATATTCAATTTTTTTCTTCAAATCTGCTTGCATTTCTCAAGGATCTGAACAGGTTAAAAATGTTGTTTGTGCTGCTTGAAAGTAAAATATGCTCTTAAACAAAAAGTTATGTAACTTTTACAAAATAATATCACATGCTAGACCATTATGCTAAAATCTGATCAGATAAGTAAGCTTTGCCTTCATTAAGAGCTTTAATCTTGACTATACTCAGGGCAGCTTCTAAACAACAACTTTGGCATTTTCCTCTGAAGGATCTTTCGTGCTCTAGACTGAAATTTTTCAAGTAACTAACACAATGTTTTTAGAAATCAAAAGCAACACTTTGTCCCCTCTGTTTTAAAAAGTAACAGGGTGATGACAGAAAAACTTCCCTTTGGCTATAAACTGGGTGTTATAAATACCCAAAAGCTAAATCCTCATCTGGGTTGTTTTTCTTAAAAAAAAAAAAAAACACAAAAACACCAAAATTTTATTTTAATTTCTTTCTCCAAGATCTCTTTTCTGAGATGCATTTGAGCCTTAGATCTCTTTGCTTGCATTGCTACAAAACTGATGAAAGTCTGAGATCTCAATCAAAGGCTTAACAAAACAATAATCCTCTATTGCCCTAATTCTTCTCGGAAACATCTCTCTCTGACAAGAACAGCCCCTAAGCTTTTACATCTTTTTTTCTGCTTAAAATTACTTTCCTAATTAGATGGAATTGTTTCCTTCCCAAGCCTTTGTGCCTGAAGAACACTGTATTTATGGGAAAGATCTCTCAGACTCTTTAGCTCCCTGCCCTCAAATACTAGGATAGTGATTGCACTCTACATCCTCCAAAAATTCCAACTTCCTTTATAAATAAGCAGAAGAATTCAGTAAGATTCTTCATAATCAACCCAATTTAATTTGAAGCAAAAATCAGAAAGAGCAGGAATAATCATGAATCACAGACTTCATGCATAGTGTAAACACTTTCAAGAACAACTTTACAATTTAAAATTAATTTTCTTTCCCAGATATATTTACTTTTTACACTTCCATATTAACCCTGACTGAGTTTTTACACATCCTACTAAACAGGAATTTGAATCAGAATGTGTGAATGCAGTATAGGTAGAATTAGTTAAGTATGGGACATTGAGAAGGGAATGTAAAACAGATTTCCGTAACAGAGGGTTTGGGTTTTTTGGTTTTTTTTTTTGTTGTTTTTTTTTTTTAAACTCAGCAGCTGCCCATCCTTATGGTGATAAAGGCCCCGTTTCAAGAAGGTACTTCTGCAAGAATAGTATCAGTAGTTTCAAGTATCTGAGTAGTTCTGTCCACCTAGGTTGGACACATGCTCAGATGTCATCCTGACTAGATTTGTTGTAATTTACCTGCCAGCAAATTTGAGTGTGCTAACTGCTGTCATGGACTATGCACATGGAAGTTCTTGACAAGCTGCTACAACATTTGGAAGGTCTTTAACAATTAATTAAAGCCAATGAATTTGAGTACAGCTGAAAACCAAATAATTAATTCTAAATGAGATGACTCCAAGTAGTGGGGTTTGGAAGAGCATTGAATGAAATGTGTTGGTGCTGTTGGAGGTACTCAGTGTGAAGATGTGGCCATGGCTCCTGTGTCTAAGTGGTTGTTTAAGCACCTATCCAGTAGGCACGGCTGCACCTGATCTGATACTCTTCCTTCACAAGTGAATGGAAACAGCTGCTCTGACAACTGTCTCCTTCTATGCCTGTGAATGCCACTGTTTAAATGTGAGAGGAGTGTTGAAGCAGGAGTAATGATGTGTCTTGCACTTAGCAGGAACCCAGCTTAGAAAGGCCACCACCGACTCATGGCAAGGTCTTAAATTCATCTCCATTGGATATTGAAATCTGGGAATGGGTAGTTTTTCCTCATTGGAATTCACATCTCAGTAAGGATATTGCAGTCACAGAAAAAGTCCAGACTGATTGATTCTGAGAATGATTAAAAACAATCTGAAGAGACTTTGGTAATTCCAGATTTGTGAATACTTGTGCTACTGAGCTGAGACAGAAGGTAACTAAGGCCATGAGGTTATGTAGATCAACAGGTATCAGTACCAATGTTTCCATTGCTGTCCTATTGAATAAGAAGACAACGTACAATAAAAAAGATCAGATATTAAAATATGGTTTTACAAATATTGCTTTCCTTCATCTAGGTAGCTATATACAACAGGATATTAATTTGATGGGATTAGAAATATGACTAAATAATTAAATGAATTACAATATCATCTTATGTTCACTAGGTCAAATAACTGCATTTTTCAGAAAAAGACTTGATTATTAGTTGGGAATGGAAAGTGCTGCATACTTCAGGTGTACATAAGCTTGCTAATTTAAAAAAGTTCTAGAATTTTTTTTTTTTATTCTGAAGGTGCTCTCCTTAATTAATCATAAAATTGCCTCTGAAAATCCTTGAACACATGGGTTTACATCCTAGAATTTAAAGTTCTGTTCCTGTGGGAGATGCTACTTATGCTCTTCTTTTTGACATCAGAAGATGAACATGGAAGAGCTTGCTTTTGTTTGCATTGTTACTGCTCACAGCACCATGAGGGAGTTATATTTCTAAGTAGAGTTTGAGATGTGTCATTAATGATGAACATGCACATCTATGCTCTAACAAGATTTTTAAAATAAGGGTCTCCCCATAGCTTGTATAGTTCCACAGGTTATACAGCTGGAATGTAAGAGAAAGTAGAGGAAGGACTCGTCTTTCTCATAGTCTGAGTCTGTTCACGGCCAAAAGCTGGCAGATTGCAAAAAGAAACTCGTGCATCTGGACAAGCCATATCAGAACAGAGAAGTGCTGAACTGACTTGAAAACGAGCAAAGTCTGTGCAACAGACCTGATCTTTTGAAGAGCCAGTGCAGAGCAGCAGAAATGACAGAGCAGAGGGGCCATGCTGCAAGCTGACTGCATCATCAGCACTCATGGCAATGGGAAAACTCTCTGGATTGACAACAAATAAGCCGATCAGGCAAAATACACTCAGCTGCTTCACAGGTCCACATGCAAACTTGGAGGAAGCTGAAATGCACAGCAGAGCCAGCTGGCTGTTCCCGAGGGTGGGCCCACTGCCAGGCAGCTGTGACAGGGGGAGCCAGACTCAGTAGCCACCCCCAGATGACCTGGGCTACCCTGGGATCGACTGATACTCTCTATTAGAAGGGAGAAGTTGACTACACTTTGTGAAAATAGCCGTAGATTTTGTTAGTTACTATTTAAAGGTATCTATACAGCCCATGTCCTACAGTCTGCTGTTTGCATTACAAAATAATGAAGAGCAGAAGAATGTCTCAGTAAGAGTACAAAAAAAGATTTAATTCATTTTTCCCCAGAGGGAAGTTAGAAATGAAACTCCAAGCAAGAGCTTTGAGACATGGCTATCTTGCCAAAAAAAGGACTGTAGATATTGAAACTGAACCTCTTTGCTAGCAATTTAGAAATTTAGGTTTTGAGCCTCTTCTATGATTTTTTTAAATTTTCTAATGTGATTCATTGTTTATTTTCTAAACATTTAATGCCTCCGTTAATTCTCTAATTTCACATATGGAAAAGTGTTTGCCTGGATGTGGCTGGATAAGGACACATTTCAAAGACAGTGTAACATGATCACAGAAGGATGCTGTCAAAGCCACTGCATAAGCACAGGTCAGCACATTTGTAAAATGAGATATTTGTCTTTCTTCAAGAATTAGGGGTATCCCTTCAGTGCATACTAGAAGTGCAAACATTGCCAGCTGCCCTTGCTAATGCAACAAAACTAAACAAACATTTCCACTCTACTTCAGAAAAGAAACATCACTGAAACCACCTCCCACTCTTGTGTTTTGCTATAGGGTATTAAACAACAGGAAAACACAATATATGTATTAGGATGCCACCCCTTCTCACCTTCATGGATTTCAGAGAGGAAATGATGAGTGTTTCCATATATTGTTTCTTCACTCCAGAAAAAAGAATGAAAATAATTTTCTATACCCAGTTTCTGCACCTGGGGCCTAAATGAAGGGAAGTAGGTAAATAGTTCCAAGTAATTAATGTAATGACTCAGAGGGGCCACAGAAGGAAAGGGGAGTTTCTCCAGTTCAAATGTTTGCATTCATGCTTTGCCTAAAGCAAAACAAACTATCTGTCTTCTGGTTTGCATTTTCCCAATGAAAACTTCCATTTGTCTTATTGTCATTCCAGCATGTGCATCATTTACAGCTTTCACTGGTTGAAATATGCAAGTACTGTACATTGCAAGATTTTTTCCTCCTGAACTTTTAAGATTTTCTAGAATTGCAGAATGTGCTGTAAAAAGTGAACCAGTAAAGGCAAACTCAATGTAGAATGTGTTGGGTAATTTTTGTAAGTGGCTGCAGCTTAGAGGTACTGTGATGTTTGCTGTGTAATGGAGTCTTCAACCCTGAATGAAGTGCATTGGTCTTTACACACTTCAGGAAAAGAAAATTAATAAAGTTGATAAGTTACATCCTGACTGGCCATTATAAAGAAAAGATGAGGGGTCTTGAATTCCATCTATTTCTGATATTCTGGTCTTTTAATGTGAGCTGCAGAGGTGTGAAAATCTACAAAATATATTCTTGAACTCTCTCCTACAGTTAGAATTTAAGTCAACCTGATCTTACAAAATGGGAGGGAAAAGTATTATCAGTTTTATCTAATAGCTTGGTGAAGAGAAGATTAGTGATCAGAAGAAGTCTGCGGTCGAGTCTTGACTGTGGGTATAAGATTTACATTTCTAACTTTGCATTTTAAGAATCTCAGTATAAGGGATGTTTAGGGGTAATACTTGCAGTTTCTCCTAGGGAAGTGAAAACACTGGCCACCAGAAATACTGTAAATGGAAGGAGAACTAAGTATGAGTATTTGTCTTAATAGTTTGTGTCCTTAAGGTTGGAAGAGGCCTAGGGTTTGTTTGGTCAAATCTCTACTTAATCCTGAGGAGGAAAGCCCTATGAGACAAAATCCTTGTCTCTGCATTGCCCTATTACACGACTTGCAACAGAAATACTTTCCACCATCGCACCTCAGGCAGCAACATTTCTTTTGTTGAAGAGACTCGTCTGATGAGTGGGGATAGATAATTTTTGCCCCATCTCACAAAAAATTTCATTCGACTATGGCAAGCCTGCAGTCACAGTACTAGGTAACCATCAAGTCCCCTTTGTATGATCCAGAAACATGCTCTAACCTGCAAGCTACTAGTGATGAATTTGATGTGGAAGCTGGAGACTGCAACAGGACAAGTTCATCTCACTGGAAGCCAGCAAACAGCTTTTAAGCTTGGTCTACGCTAACAAGGTTTCCCAATGTCGTGGTCTTGGCAAAGTCTTTCTAGAATAGATGCTGCTGAATTGGGCCAAAAAATGCTCAGAGGGCTTCCCCAGGCAAAACAAGCTGCATGACTCCTGTGCACTGAACAGGGCCCTGCTGTAAAAGTGAAGAGTCTTTGTGACACTGAATCTCAAGTGAGTGATCACTGGTGAAGTCTTAGAAAACAGACTGAGTTCACATACAAGAGTACCATCTCAGGGTAAGCATATAAACCCAGTGTAAGAAGCAGAGTAGTTATTGCTAGGAAAAGTTTGAATTGGGAAAACTCTGCTTCTGCAGTATCTGTGTCATCCCCTGGCAGTCTAACGGCCTCTCAGGACTAAGGGCAGTTTTGCTGTTGCGGCGCAGTTCCAGCAGAGGGTTTTTGGCAGGCCGCTCAGTCAGGGATTGCACCTCCCACAGCCCGGCTCAGAGCAGGGCTGCCACAAGTAGCCTCATCTCGGTCTCACTAAAGGTCTTCACCTAGAGAATATTAGTCCTCCTTACACTGCTTTAAAATGGGCAGTTCTGATTATTAAAAAAAAATTCTTATCTTTCTGAGGTTTATAGACTCCACTCTCACTGAAAAAGAGCAACATCTTTTAAGCACACAAAATTGTTTCTTGGCTATACTGAGTGGAACATAAAATTTTATATTTAAAAAAAAATTGTAGTGTTGAGGGAAAAGTATAGCAGGATACATTTTGATTTAGTCTATTGCAACTAGGATTTTTTCACTTGCAAATTCAATTTAAAAAGTATAAGAAAACAGATAGCTTGGGAGTATGGTGAGACAATCAATAAAACTACAGACAAATGAAAGTAAAATAAAGCTAAATCCTTCCCAACAGAATACCAGATAGCACAATGTGGAAGCATCAACTTCATGTAACTAAGGATTTTTTTAAAAATATTTAAATGGCTTATTTAGAACAATGAGCTCTTATTCAACTCTCGATGGCCTTACAACTAAAAATACACTCTATTTAATATTTCTTTCAACTTGTTTTAGTGCACATCAATAGTTTTCTCAGAAGATACTATCACAGTTTGGCAGAAACCTACTTGCAAAAATAAACTAAATCCAGAAAAAGTTTCAATGGACGTTTTTGGATGCAAACGTGAATAGTGACTCTTGCCCACATCAAAAATAAAACACACTAGCTCTACAATGTTCTTTGCTAAATATAAACATCCTAACATTGATAAGCTTTACAGAAAAAGAAACTGATTGCCACATATTATTACCATCTCCAGTATTTTAAGAGCACCCTCTACAGTCACAAAACACTAACCAGGAAGAATTCTTCTTCCTAAAGAAAATAGTATTAACTGAAAACTGGAGTAGCAGTTTAGTTCATTAGCATAGTGTCAGATCTATATGAACATATCTCTCCTGGTAAAAATGAGCAGACTTTGCATAAATGCCAAAGATAGAATCTATTGCATCACCAAAGCCTCCACCTTTGAGAATTTAAAATACCTTATATATTCTGTGCTGATTCATAATTAGGCTGTAAGCTTCCTCTCTTAAAGAAATGGATGGCTGCGGGATCTGAAATGGAAACACATAAAATACACCGTTATTTTCAAAGGAGAGCAAGAAACAAGCCATGGTAAAGTCCAGGATGAATTAGTACCCCTGAGTTCATTTAATTTGTTTGTTCAACTCTTTTGTAAAAATTGTGAATTGAGTATTTACTTCATAAGTGGAACTTAAAATTTCAAAAAAAAAAATTAATTGTGCATGAAATGCTTATTATACACATGTACATTCTAACATCGAAAACTCCAATCCTCTAAAACCTGCTTTTAAGTTGCCTTACTGTGTTTTTCCTAGACTTGCAAAGATACAGTTATCTTTTTAAGTCTTCAGTGCATCAGCAGCTAAATTACTGCAGGTGAATCAGGAATTATGTTTTTTCTTTCAAGGAGGTTTAATTTCTCTAAGTTGATTCTTAAAGTAATTGGACACTACTAAAATGTTTACATCTCTTCAAAAACATTGTTTCACGAAACTGTTTAAATGGTACTACCTCACCTAACTAAGAAAAGTATCTGGAAATAAAAACAACTGTAAAATTATTAAAGATAATCCTTTTTTCCTGGTCTTTATTTTCAAGCTACTGGGGATTGTGCCAAAGGACCGAGCTGCTACAATTACCGAGGCCACCAGGTGGAGCCCTTGCCCCGCAGCACAAAAGACCCGTGGCCGTTCCCCGAGCTCAGCAGCACAAAGGGCTTGGAGCAGGCCCTGCTTTAGACTTCCACAAACGTTTCCTTATCTTCCTTCAAAAGTAGGAGAAAACCCATCCCAAACCGTAATTTCTAGCATCCATGCACGATTATAAGAAAAAAAAAATAATTTATTGGGATGTTGGGATAGTGATGCTTAGATTTAGACCCAGGTCGTTTAACATTTCACCTGTCTATTGGAATAAGTAAGAGCTACATGCACAAAAAGCATAGAAGTAATTTCATTTACTACATTACTATTTCTGTGATAAATATATCAATATTTACATCTGCAATGATTGAAACAATACACACTTTAAGCTTTTTTCAAATAAATACATTGACAAGGCCAAAAAATTACTAGATTTATGTATTTCTGGAAATAGAGGCTCAGACTATGCTACTCTTAAAAAATCAGTTTGTTTCTGCAGCCTGGGAACAGCTAAAGCCCAGCAGCCTGGGCTTGGCCAAGGAGAGCTGCACAGACCACAGCCAAACAGGTAACGACTACAATGGTTTCTGGAAGTTTAATGTAGGTGCATTTGGTAGTACTTAGGCTTTTTACAGGCTCCTTCTGGAAAAAAAAACCCAACTTCTTTCATTGCTAGGATTACTGAAATAACACTAGTGGGAGCAAGATTGCGTCACTAAAGTGAAGGAAGGAACATGGATTTAGCCAAAAGTTGTTCAAGGAGCACAATGGGAGATAAGAAAGCCTCATTGTGGCTAAATGCTGAACAGTATTCAAAAATCTTCTACCTAAATTAATATTTAAGTATTAATTATTTACTTAATTACTTGACTATGTATTTTTTTAAATGAATACTGAAACTATCATATTATTTATGATCAAACTTCCTGTTGCGTGTATTTTCCCCTCAACCACTTTTAAAGCCAATGGTATTTTCATCTCATTCTTGATTTCTATGTACATTAAGGTTAATAATTGTACAGTCTTATATTCAACATGAAGAGTATTTGTAAACTTGAGCTAACTAAGATGAATTAAATTCTACAGAAGACAACTTATAGTTGAAATTATCTCCTAAGTTTTTCCTTACCATCCATTAGCTAATATATTCTCCAGTGTTGCAGTGATTTGAAAATATAAATCTCAATTTACAATTTAATTTGTCATTTTATACATTTTATTTAATAAGTCTTATTCTCCTGCAATGTAAATGGCCTAATGGATTATCCAGGCTGCTTCAGAGCACATGGAGTGCTAGGGTTAGAGCTAGAGAGAAACCTGTGCTCTGGGTTCCATCAGCAGTACCCTGTGTTTGACAGCTGTACGTGGGAGAAGAGAGAAATGTAAAAGATGGGCTACCCCCAAACAGAAAAAGGGGAGGGGGGAGAAACGGAGAAGAGACAGAGGAAGAAAGAGGAGAGAGAAAAGGTGCACTGTGAAAAGGGAGGTGGGGGGAAATACAAGAAAGGTGGAAAATGGAAGGCCTCCATTTTTGGATACCTGTATTTAAGGAAAAATCAGAGATCATACATTAAAAAGCATCTGGTAAGGGTGTATAAATATATTTCCTCATACATTGCCTCATCTCCTTCTCTGAAAGTAAAGACCTGATTTTTGAAGATTGTGTTTCTTGAAGTAAGAAATAGATAAAAATGTCTATTTAGTAGCTTACTGAATATAGTAGTAAGGATAGCTGTTATTTCTTAAGCAACAGACATCTAATCTTTGATAACAAAGAAAATTTCCAACACATACTGTAAAAGTCAGAAGCAGTGTTTCAACGGAATTATATACCAGACTATTTTCCCCCCTACTTTCTACTGTGATTATTGGATTAGATCCTTTCCTGAAAAGAAATTGGGGACTGTAATGAAGTGCCAAAACTCAGTTAAGTGTGAAGGGGAAGATCAGAGAGGTAGAGGTGCATCTTGCTAGGAGCCAAGCACAGCCCTGATACACCAGGCCTTCAACACAGCGGGACTCCCTGCACCAGCAGAGCTGCATGCAGGAGTGCTGCTCGGCTCCCGAGGTGCGCTGGAGTAGCCGGCAGCTGGAATTAATCTACAGCACAGGCTGCTGGGGCATTACTGTTTGTTTTTGCTTTAGCTGCAAACACCATTTTGTATCGTGTTTCACAAGTGCCTGATAATACACTGCCTGAACAGAGAGACATCAATCATAGTGTCGAACCAGTTTTGTAAACAAGGACCAAAACCTTCACTTAAAGGCAAGGAAAAGAAAAATAACTGGATGAGGGGTGGGAAAGGAAATGGCAGCCTGCACAGACATGATACTCTGTATATGACCTAAGTCTGTACTCAGTGCAATTTTAGCTTATTGCTGGGTTTGTATACATTCCTTCAAAAAATTCTTACCTCACTGGATAACCTTGTACTTTTGTAGTATTCCAGCTGGACTATGGCTCTTACTGAACAATTCATGTTTGCAGCATTACTATAATCCAGTACTTGTAAAACTCATGTGCAGGATATGGCAAAGATCTGTAAGAAACTTTGACAAATTTTTTTTATTTAAGCCACAGTTTTAATGACATATTAAAGGCTCAAAGGTTCAAAATAAACTTTCCTCAAAGGCTCCAGAAGTAAAAGATAGAGCTTCGAAGAAGTGTAGGATAGAGATTGTGAAAATCCAGTCAAAACTTCAGTTTGGGATGCTCACGGCCAATACAAGTAATTTAGCAATTGTGCTTGTCCCACTTTTTTCTTTTTTTTACCCCCCTATCTTTGACACAGAAAAATAAAGTTAAAGGAAGGAAAGAAAGAAAGAAAAGAAAGAAAAATCCCTTGGAAAAATCCCCTGAAACTCAGTACAGAACAAGAGAAATTTTAATGGTGAGCATGACAGCAACTGAATTGTCTCCTAAGCTGTTACCTGAGAGGTATAAAATGAAAAAAATTAATTATAGACTATATAGTAATGACTAGTACTCATCATAGCCTGGTTGTTTTTGCAAGAAATTATTCTTTTTTTCTTTTCCTGGTTTGCATCTAAATTCAATGGAAATGTCTTATTGTACATCATTGATTAACGCTGTCTTTATTAACCTTTAACAACAACATGAAAATTATAGGTATATACACCTCTTTAATTAAGCATTTTGTTTTCTATTAAGTGCAATTTCTTCACATCTTACCAAACTACAGTATGAGGCTGAATAAAATGTCAGCATGTTTCTAAACACTCTAATTGTAATAAAATACAGTCATTATAAATGTCTATATAATATCTGTGAGTTCAACTGAAATGTTGCCACACAACTCATGTATCTGAGGAAAAAAAAAAGTTTAATTACTTTCTTTACTATTCATTGTTTCCCAGTTTTTTCAGGTGGGGTGAGGGGATATGCTTCATATGCTTTCTCAAAAACTATAGGGAAAGGAGCTAAGCAAACTCTATGCATCTTTTACTTAAATAGTTCCAAGATTATGGGGTTATGTGGAAAAAATGCATATGAAAAGCAAATGTTAAGTGGCAAAGTATGTAAAAGATCAAGATGGCAGCACAAGTTTGGGCTGTTCTGTCTCATGAACATTTTTTTTGTTAATACCAAGGGCAGAAAACTCCATAGATCTATGACTTTCTTCTCAGTAACTGTTTTGAGGGAGAATCAACACAGTGCATTATGTAGACATGCAACAGAAGTGTTTACAGACCCTGTCACACTGGATACTTCCATCCTCTCTGCAAACAGTCACTTGTCTGCAAGCACCTCACCAGCTGCCTCCTTAGAACTGTTTATAATTTGAGCAATTCCTACAGTTTACAGCTCTTTCTACTGATTAACCATTAGTATTTTATCACAAGCAGTTACTGTAAGTCTCATTGGTTTGCTTTTGACTGTTTCTTCCAGGACTCAGTAGATCCTTATGGAATACTGACTTGTAATGCTACCAAAATACATATTTTTTAAAAAAATTCTTAGAATGCATTTAATTTTCTGCTGTAGATTTATGAGAACTTTTTTTATTTCCAATGCAGAACACAAAGCTGGATAGTGTCCCAGCAGTGTTAATACTGACGTTGTATTTGGAAAACTGCCTTCTCCAGTTGAACATCTTCTGTTCATACATTCTAATTAAGACAGGGCCATTCTCTACAGAAAATCCATACAATTGTATAAAATTCCATATATATACCTAGTAGTCTTTGCTAATTGGGCTTGCTTTCACAGACATATAACCGGTATCAGAGCAGCTCTGACAGAAATTTGAGCAGTGACCTCCAGCACTGTTGGATTTGAAAAGAGGATGTGTTCCTATCCATGCTCCTCCTGTTGAACAACTTTGACATGGCTTTCATGACTCATATACTAATTTTTTCCTTCTCATGTTCACTGCCCAGCGTTTTTCTGTTGTAGACAAGGATATATCACATTTTGTGGTTTTTTCCCTCCCTGTAGATTCACTATAACCCTTCTTCTGACAATGTTCTTTGGTTTATGTTGCTCAAACCATGAGAACAACTTTATAAGCATGAAAAAAATGGTCTGAGGCCCATTTCTTGTGACATGGTTGCAGACACTGTTTTGGGGTTTTTTTTTGGACGACACCTGTGAACCCCTAGTCTGTACCACCTACCTTTCCTTCACTGATGGATCGGGGAAAGAGACAGGCTGCAGTATGGCAACACTTCGCACCGTATGCGTAGAATATTCTGGAATCACCTTGTTGTGATATTTCCAGTCTAGCTGAAGACAGTGTGGAAATTACCCAAAGTGCCCGAGGCACCAAGGTGTGCCCAGAGGTGCTTGTGACGCTGCTCTGGGAGCAGCACGGGCACGCTGCCCCGTTGGAGCGCTGCAGCCCCGCTCTCTGCGCTTCCCTCACCACCTCCTCACGTCCAAAGGCGCGCCCGCCCTGCCCCATCCCGTCCCGTCCCTGTGCTGCCTCAGCCCTTCCCGCCGGGCGGGCGGCTCGCCAGCCGCCTCCACACGGCGAGGGAAAACAAACCCGACTGTCAGGCGGCCTCGAGCCGACAGAACTCGGGCCCGGGGCTGAGTTTCTTCTTCAGAGGGCTGCTGTCGCCACCCCGTTCCGTCCCGGCGGGGCTCGCCGCAGCCCTGGCTGAGGAGGAGCAGGGCGCTCTCCCCTCTGTTTGCGGCTCTAGGCGTCTGTCGGGTGGCTCCGGGCGCGCCGCGCGCTCCCTCAGGGAGACCAAAGGCCGCAGGCGGGCGGGAAAGCGGCGGGAAGCCCTGGGCTCACCTGCGGGAGCGCCCCCCGCCTGGCTCCTCCCCGGCCCGGCCAGGCCCGGCCGCGGCGCCCCCTCCCCCGCTGGAGGGGGCGGGCAGTGCGCGCTCGGCTCCGGCGGCGAGCGCGGCTGGCGGAGCGGCGGAGAGAGCGGCGCGGAGCTGGCGGGGATCCCCCTGTAAGAGAGAGGCGGCTCGGGACGGGTGAGGAGAACGGCGGCGGGCGGTCTGGGAGCTGAGGGGCGCACCGCGTTCCTGCCGCGATGGCCGGGGCCGGGCGGGCACTGGACTGTGGCGCGACCGGACCGGAGCGCGGCGGGCACGGGAGCCGTCGCCGTGCGGTGCCGCAGGCGCTGCCGCCCGCAGCTGTGACGGTGGCTCCCGGCGCCGAGGCGCCCTGGGTCGCTGCTTTCCTCAACTCCGTTAAACTCACCCCTTTCCAAAGGCCGGGGGCGACAGGCCTTTTCGGGCGTGAGGCGAGAGCACGGCGGCTCTCCCCGCACGACCGGCGGTGAGGCGCGGGGAGCCGGCGGAGCGCCGGCCGTGTCGGGGCAGCCCTTCCCCCGGGCGCTTCTCGGGGCTGCGCCGGCCAGCGGAGCGGAGCCGCCCCGGGGCGGGCGAGCTCAGCGGCCGAGCGGAGAGGGAGCTGCCGGGAGAGCAGACTCTCGGAGTCCTTCTTCGTTTCCTTTGCGGCTGTCAGGAGCGGGGGGCTTTCCTCCGAGAGGGGCCGAGCGGCTGCCCCAGAGCTGCGGTGCCGCAGCTGGAGGTGCTGCCGCCGGCCTTGGGTTCCAGGTGGGCGGGCGGGGCCAGGAGCCCCCTCAGGGCACCGAGACCCCTTGTTCGCACGCATTCCTCCAGGGATTCCTGGCATTCCTGGGCAGAGGGCACTCTTGACTTCTCCCTTTTATTCCGCGAACTAGCGTTTCGTTGGGTTTTTTTTTGTTTTTTTGCGAAAGGGTGTGTCTGCGTTGTGTGTGTTCTTTCATGGGAAAAGTTTAGAAGGGCAGTTCTGCCATTTGTTCTTCTTCCAATTAACTTTGCATCTGATATAATCTATATCCTTCCAATTTGATGACAACTTTATGAGGAGATCAGTGCTGCGATAAAACTTCTGTGGTGAGTTTGCATTAGATTTGCAGTTGACAGAACAGTTGTTGCAGCTTTTAGCTTTCCCTTTTTTTAGCATGCAGATATTTTTAAAATCTATCGCAGTGCACATTGAATGATTATCAGAATAGAAATAGTGGAAATCTCTTGTTGAAAGTTGTTCTATTTTTCTGAATGTCTACACTGTGTTTATCTTGTGCGGACTCTTAGAAGTAAATCTTGTAGGTGAATCAGAAATCCCCCAAGTGTCTCCTGACTTCTGGTACTCCCATGGGAACTTGATAGATTCAGTGTCTGATGTCTATGCTGACAAGTGTCACATGTCTTGTAGTTATGAATCTCTTTATACAGCTTGTTTTAACAGACCTTTAAAACTTCTATAAAAATATAATTAAAATGGCAAAACCAAGCTACTGTTTTCTTCTTAAGGGTGCTTTGTAAGAACTTGTTTGGCCAGCGCTTATATTTTCTAGAAGTGTCATAGTCGTTGACTTGGGTTTGTCTTGGGTTTTTTTCTCATGTTAGACCCAAGAGAAATCTGCTTATCCTCACACTATGTTCCAAGCCAGATGTGGTTACTGATGATTAATGTGAAAGTGTAACAAGCTATAAGTTTTGGGGGTTTAATTTTTTTTTTTAAATAATTAGTTTCAACTCGGGTCCTTTCTTTTGGAAAAAGATAATAAATAGAAATGAAAACTGTCATACATTATTGAAGCCTATGATTAACAGTGTAGTAAGCATTATGTTTTAGAAGTTTGTCGTGTTATGGAAAGCAATTAAACTGCTTTTTATTTTATGTTATTAATTTTGAGACACAGCTACACTTAAAACAGAAAGCTCTGTAAAATAGAAAAGGAATGCTTCTAGTTTTTAGTTAAAATTCTTTTAGGATATTAAGATAATCTTTCACGTAAGAGAAGATGGTTGTTTTTTGCAGACAGTTGTTTAATATTCATGTTTCTTTTAAAATAATCTGAGATAAACAAAAAATGCAATACTTCAGATGAAGTATCTTACAAAGGGACTGATATTTTTACATGCATGTGTTTACAACTTAGAGATATTTCTGAAATATGTTAATCATAGGAAAATTATTCCTAGTTGGTTTACACACCTTGAATTGCTACTGACATTAACTGTTTCTAAATGCCAACTAGATGCAAATACACACTACCAAGGTAACTAATGTTGTGACAGTACTAAAAAGATCTTAGATTGCTAACCCCTTTGATTACTGAATTTGTAGTGATATTTCCAAGAGCCTGTCTACTCCATGAGTGTATCACATAACTGTTTGGTTTTTTAAAATTTTATTCTCATTATCTGACTTAGTTACATTTTGCTTTTAAATCTAACGAATCTAGACTGCTTAGACTGCCTGAATTGCCTCCAAGCAAACTAGCTTATTTTAATTTCTGTTAATTGCATTATTAGATCTCACTGTCATTATTAAAATGTCTGAGAATGCACTTAGGCTCCCCTGGCAGGGTTTTTATGGAATTTAATTTTCTGCAGAAATAGTCTGCGGTATGTCCTGTATAAGGAATTTTACCTCAATAAAAGGGTGACAGAGTTGCAGAAAAGAATTGGTGACAGTTCCTTCTTCTGGTGTACATTGCGTAATAGGAAGTTGATCTTTCTGGGAGTATTGGTGAAACTGGTTTGTCTGGGTACTGCAGTGTCATCTGAAATGTGCAGGTGAAGTGACATGACCTCAAATGTGAGTTTTTAAACCTTTTGTCATGGAGCAATGCAAGATGAACATATGTACTATGAGTTTATTCAGCCTGGGCAGGTTGTTATTTAAAAATAGTTACTGAAGTATTTTGAGGCCAAATAATTCTGCAGATGTAAAAAAATTAAACAAAAATAGACCATCACAGTTTCATTCTATAGTCTGCTCTTTTACCATTTCTGCTTTTTGAAGTTATAGTGATGATGATGTCATTATTATTAGAGCCTTTTTAATATGGAGGTATCCTGAAATCTGTATATTAATACCAAGCACACAAGCCTGATTATGCAAAACAACGTTCAGCCTATGGCAGCATCTACCTATGTTGATAGAAAGGACCTGGCCAGAATGTGGTCAAGATCACTGGTACTAATATGTCTCTGAGAAAAGGCAATGAACACTAAAATAATGGGACACTTTTTTCACTTCTGCACCCTCTCTGCAACTGTGAATGGCATCAGAAATGTTGTAGCTGCCTACTGCCCATGTGTTCAGGTAAAGCAGGCTTAAGAAATTTGTGTTTCTTCTATCTGTCCCACTTCTTTTTTTTTAGAAGTAGGAGATTATCTTCCACCTGATCACTTCAGTGATACCATTCAGAGGCAGGCTTTGTAAAGAATTACATCCTTACAACATTGAGATTATCAGATGTTTTGAGTGGCCAGGATGAGATGAAGGTGTTAGAATTTCTCTGGGTTTGTTGCTACATCTCAACAAACTGTGTGGAAGGTGGTACAGACTTGACACATCCTGAACTGAGGTTTGGTAATTCTGTTTTTAATGCATCTGGAATGATGTGTTGGAAGGATGTGCAAAAACACAATAAATAGGTTGTTTTCACTATTTCTGTTCTTAATTGGCGGAAAAATGGAGAATCCACTTAGGGACAATGTTATGTTCTTGTATGAGGGAAGGTGCTTCACGTGTCCATGGAGTGTTTATCCCAGGCATGTTTATCTGGGAACATGAACACATTTCAGAAACTGCTTTGACCTTGACTCTGAATGGTGTTAAATTAAAATGGTAATATTTTTCAGTATAGACAAGTATGAAAACTTAATCTTAAATCCCCAAAAATTAACATGTTAAGAATGCACCTGCTAAAGGTTTAGTGGAGTGGTAGTCATGGAGTCACCACTGTTTGGGATTAGAGCTCACTGTATTTTTTTCTTTTCTTGTACCATCTCTGCCAACAGAGCTGGCAGCCTCCTTGGGCGGGTTTATCCAAATGTAGGCTTATAACCTTTCATTTTATGTGAAATAAAGTGGATGACAAATTTCATAACCAGACATTTTAGGTATATAGTTTCATTTTTCCAAGAATGCCTCTAAATTTTTAGCCAAATGAAATATTTTAATTTCTATTGACCCATCTTTTGTATTTATGAGTCTTATTAACCAGGCTGACAGTATGAGATTTAAAATTAATATTCTGTAATAACTTTTCACATTCTTTCTTTGGTAAAAACAGAGAGCAATGAGGAATAAATGTGATTGGAGAAATGTCCCAGAAAGCACTTAGACTGCAAAAAACCAGCAGGGAGATTGGTGAGACTGGAAGATGCTTCAGTGATTACCACAGTGGCTCCTTTCTGTGAGGGTGCCCAGGCATGCCAGGAGTCGTGACCATTCACATATGACTCTCAGCAGTCCCTGCATGACCATGTTCTGGCTGCAGGCATTTGCAGCAGTTCATAATACTTCAGTTGCATGTGCATTGCATGCACTATTTAAAAGTAGCTAAAATGTGGACATGGAAACTAAATACAGTGTGAAATGGACATGTATTGCCCATGCCTGCATAGTCATACCGACATGTGTTTGTGTTTCTGTGAGTGTACCTATAAATTCGCATACACACTTGCAGAAGCCTGCTAAGTAATTACCAGCCTTTAGGAATGTTTTAACCCTACTTTGGTTTCTCATGAAAGATATCTCTGAGAACTGTTAGAGTTTTTAGAATGGGAGATGTATTTCACATGCATAAAGATGTGCAAAAGGGGGGTAGTTATTTGCTTTCTGCTTCCACGTAAGCGTAGTGCAGAAGTAGGGTAAAATTTAAGCCTTTATAGAGATGGGGGAATGTTTTCAGTGAGTAAATCAAGCTCAGTATATTTTGTTGGCCTTGTTGAAATTGGTTGGGGTATGCCTTCATTTATTTATTTGCGCCCCATTAGCTGTTCTATGCAGGGAGCAAATGTTCAGCAGTAGCAGCCTTTAGTTACAAGAACAATTGGCATGTAATGTTACATTATAATTCCACAAGCACTTCAAGCTTCATGAAGAAGCAGGCCTACGTCTCTCATTTCCCTGGTAATTATGCTATTACAGTGTGAAGGTGAGAAATGTGGCAGCTTAGGGGAGCTGGTTTAACCTGTGCTCACTGGGCCTGTACCAGGTCACTTTGGCTGCATAGGCTTTGTAAGCCTTTCTCAGCGATTCAGTCCAGCTCGCCATGAAGCTCCGTTCCTCTGCGGAGTTTTCCAGCCTCTCTCTTCTATACTCAGCCTCTGTCTCTCAGACAGAGTGTGATGATATCATCTTGTTGTCTGGTGGGGCCTGGGCTCAGGGCCTGCAGTTCTGACTGCATATTTAAATTTGAAAACGCATGGCTGAGTTAGTTGAAAGAAACTAGATGGGTGTGAAGCCAAGTGTTTAAAGAATACAATGTAATTAAGGCAAAGTTTAACAGTAGAAAAATGGGAGGCATAAGAGGCATAACTAGCTTGAATACACATGAAGCTGTGGCCTTATGTTGACTGCGTAAATATGACTCCTACAGCCTATTTTACATGTAGTTTTTATACTTAAATACTTGCATCTCCAAAGAGGTTAACCCTGCTCTCTGTGTCTGTATATAGGTGGGACCTTGGTCTTTGCAAGCAGCTGTACTCATAGTTCATCATTAATTTTGTTCAGGAGTAAGTTATGCAAATATTATCAAGGTCATGCAAGTTGCTTCTGTTGGGTTGCTGTAAAAGTAGTTCCTGTAGACAAGATTTTAGTTTTTGCATGGGAATAATGAGAAGGGGGTCCAGTGAAATGTCACATTTAAAGTGAAGGAAAAATGTTTGGTGTATAGGAACCTTTTATTATTTAATTGTATTAGATGATTTTATAAATGAGCGTGTTCCTGAAGCACTTGTAAAACTTCTTAACAAAGGTTGCCCTAGCTGTGTCCATTACTTTGAGAAGGGCTTTCTAACAAATGTGAGATTTTTTGCTCAAGCCTCTAAATATGTGAACAGGATACTCTCTTCTATTTAAATAATAATGATATCATTGGGATGTGCCAAGATAATTTCCTTTGGAACAAAATACAGTTTCTAACACTGACAATTGGAGGAAAATGTGGTGAAACAACACAGAATCTCTTGTGTAGTAAGTGTAATCATGTCAGGTGTTTGGATGCAAACCAGCTATTGTATTTGAAATCACAAACCTCTTTTAGAATCTGTGAGTATCCTCATGCCTCTCAGTCGTCTTTTCTGTCAATACGTAACAGATATGAACTTTAATAATTTGATAAAGTAGAAGAGAGTATATATAATAACTTTTAGTGACTTAATTACTTTTTTTCCTGTTTATAACATCTTTTGCAAGTTTTTAAGAAAAGTGAGGGAATTTGAGTATTGTGTATATATAGTCAACTCCGAAATAAGTATTTATAAGGTTTTGTTGTTTGCTTGCTTTTTGTATTTGAAGTTTATAAATATCAATTGTGCAGTGGTGTCAGATACTCACAAGATAACCCCAGTAATTGGATCCTGTTAGTGGCAAAACCCAACTTGTTCAGGAGCTTTATCTGAGCCTGTATGGGAGATGAAAGAGTAGCACGGCACAACTACACTCAGGCAGGTGATGTGTTCATACAGAGCTTATGCCACAGTAACCATGAATAGACAAATGCAGTTCCCCATCTTCTTCTGGTGGCTTAACCACTGTCACAGTCTGCAGGACTTGGGACTACTCACTACAGATCACATGAATTTGTTTCTTGGAACTGTATTTCAGTGACAGGTTGACTTTGGTTTTAGTTTACTTTTTAATGTGTTTGATTTTGTTTCTGACTCCCTTTTGTTTATGATTTGGGAAAACTCGGAAACATTACTTCAATAAAGAAAGAGAGAGCTCTTAAATAACGATAAAAAGTATATATTGCAGTGGTAATAGTTACCACTGCAATATATACTTTTAGAATATTACATGAGAACTTTGGAGGTTTCTTAGCATTTTCATCATAAACAAAATTAAGACTTTACTTTGCACTTAGTAAGAGAAATTAGCAGGTCATATGTTATTTCTACTGGGGATAAATCCTGTAAAATTATGACTACATGAATTCATATATAGCAGATAAAGAAAATTGTATGTATGTATTATGTCCTTGTTTTTAATAAAACTCTGAAAATTTTTGAGACTTGAGTATCTGCCAAAATGTGTTGTTGTTGACTTACAGCCACTGAAGCAGATTTTCATTTGGAAAAAAAGAAAAACAACCAACCAACAAATAAGCCAACAAAACCTGCTGGTTGTCACACAGCTCAAGCATTTGGCTGATCTGTCACATACTTTCATAGGACTAACAAGATGTTTTACATTTCAAACACTGAGACTTCCTCACACACAACATTTTTCAGCCAGAGGGAGTATGAACCCAGTTGTAAGCAAGTGAACAGTATCTTTTGCTCTAACTGCTTTTAATTGTTCCTTCTACTGACAGTCTTTATTAAATACAGCCTCTTCCTCTTCTTGAAAAGGTGGCTACTAATATTCTGTTTTCTTGGCTGACTGTCTGAATAAAGTTGTTTAGTACTTGGGTGGAACTGAAACTGAAATTCTCTTTTCTAAGGCAGCAACCCCAAAGATCCTCCCCTGTGCTCTACTCCATTTTGGGGTAAATTAATAAAATAATATCTGTAATGCTTACTAACCAAAGCAGGGCTGTTGGTGTACATTTACAGATATGGAAGAAAAGTATTATTTGGAATTTTCAACCTGCAGAAGTTCTTGTCATCTCCAGGCTGCCATGTGAAATCAAAAAAGAGAGTGATATTTTTCACAGAATAAAAATTAAAGCAATTAATTCAGAAATGTTGAAATACTTCCTATAAAAAGGTATTTCTCTGGGTCAGTGTGGGCTGGACTTCATTTTTCATTAAGCACCCAAAGCTACATGACACCCATATTTAATCACAGCTTGGTCAAAGGAGAGAAAAACCAACTGGTGTTTATGGAAGGCACAGACCTACAAGGCTTCTGCTGTGGGGCTGCAATTCCTGCTCTCAGAGCCACTTGCAGTGTGGGGGTGTGGTCCCCCAGCATTTGCTTTTCTCCATGGGCACTGTGCACAGCTTGGACTGGCAGTGGGTGTGAATCTCACTGCAGGAGCAGTGCAGGGTTGGATATACAGTCCTGGAACCACAGTGGGGTGCAGCAGCTCAAACCTGCTCCTTTCCTCTTTGCACTGCACCAGTTACTCATGCAGGTGCATTATCTAGTGCTAAGAGCATTTAGATGGAGTGGTTTTGGAACAATAAAATTTGTTAGCTTTTAATGAAATATGTAAGGCCAATTCTGCCTACAGCGATAGGTCAGCCCTGTCTTGCATGCTGAAGAGATGCCTTGATCTGGTCTTGTGTCTGTGTGATACCAAGCCCATGTCCTTGCAGTCTAACACTGGTATATGGAGTTTTGAAAAATACATGCTGTGTGGCTTAGGTTCACTGGAACTCCTGATGGTTTTCAAGTATTAAATTTGTCACAGTATCTTTCCCTCCAACAAATAGGAAGAAGAGATGGGACATGAAGCTTTTGAGCTGGTTTAAAAGGGAATGAATATTTGAAAACTCAGTGGTTTATTATTTCTTTTATAGAAATTTTAGGTAGGTCTTTGATGCTGACATCAGAAATGCTGATAGAAATAACAAAATAAGTCTGAGTAGTTTTTTTCCCTCGCTGATGCCTGCAGATACAGAATGACATGATATTTTGTGGAAAACCCTTTGTTATAGACCTTTTGAAAGTTTTGAATTTTGGCCACTAGACCGGGAGTGGCAGTTTACCGGCAGTGCTGGGGAAAAACAGATGATGAGGGTTTAATTAAATACTGTAACTATCATACTTTTCTTTCTAATAATTGGGGGAGTAACTGCCAAATGTGCTATAAATACAATTTTATATAGACAAAAAAGCCTCAAGTAGGAAAAAATCTTAAATGGGAATAAGGAATCTGTTGGAAATATGGCAGACTTGTTTCAGATGTCTTTCTGTTGCTGGATATTGTCAGTTTGCTCCTAAGTGAGTTTTTTTACAGGCCTGTATCTAGATTTTTTAAATTGCACTTTTCTTCCTTCTGCTCTCTGTAAGCCGTAGATCAAATAAACTTATCCTACTCCAGAGCTGTCTTCCTCATGGACTAAAAGGGACAGCCACCCAGGCCATTTTTCTTTGGCAGAAGCAAATTGTAGGTAGGATTGACAATGATGAAGCTTCCCTTCATGCTTGCAAGGCATATTTGTGGGAATGTTCTCCATCAAGTGTAAAAAGTTACAGTTTTGGTCTTTCCATGAATTATCCCGTCTGCTTCCTCTTCTTTATCCTCACTGTATGTAAGCTTTCCTTCCTCTTCTCTCATAAAGTTGCTTCTTGTCCTTTTTCCATAACGCTGTCATTTATTACTGTCCTAACACCCATTTTGTGTGATGTTGCTGATACTTTCTGAATAGTCAGCTGCACAGAGAATCCATTATTTAGCTTGGAGAGCAAGCTCAGTGTTATGTAAGGCTGGAGAACAAATTTTATAGTTCCTTCCTGGCATTTTGCTGTGCATATGAAACATCTGAAGTAAACATCCATGAATTTTACATCCAGTTTTTCAAAAAAGACACTAACTAAATAATATGGGCCATGAGGAATTTTTTTCCTTATGGTAATAAAATTTGAAAATAATTTACATGGAACCAAATATCATTTGTATTTAGCCTGAAATAGTTTAAAATTTTCAGAATTCTTAAAGTTCTCTCCTCCAAAGAGGAGGTAACAAGATATGCCCTCATCTTCCTTTAGTGAAAATTTTTCAGATAATCCAGTCTTACTAGACTCAGGATTGTGATATTGGATGTGGGGGTGTTGCTGAGTTTTGACATTAGGAGAGCCAGGGAGGAGTCCTAGTGCCATAGGAAAAGATCTCTTTTATTCCTCCTTGCTCCCTCACTGGATGTATGCAGAAGGAGCACAGGTGTAATGTGAGGCAGTGCCTTTGAAGGATGTGTGGCTCCTGCAGGAGGCCAGGGAACATATCCACTGGTGGGCTGGTGTGTCCCCCCACACTGCTCACCATCTCTGCCTGGACTGTGAATCCCAGCAGCCCTGTCTGTCTGTCTGTCTGTCTGTCCAGGGCAGGTGCCTGGGTCACAGCTTGGAGCACAAGTGGGATGTGCTTTGTAAGAGAGTATTTGGGCACGATACAGGAGAGCAAGCTTCTCGTGCAGAGTTTGGCGTTTAACAGGATTGGGAAAGCAATTTTTCTGAATAAATCTGTCTTGTAGATTTGGCTAAAGAAGAACTGAAATGGGTGGTGGAGACAATTCCACGCCTTTGTGATGGTGTAATGTTAAGAAGGGAAGAGATGTCTGGCACAGGAGAATGTTTCTCAAAGGCACTCTTTTCTGCTCATGTTGTCAGGGAGAGCAGCCAGGGTTCCACATGACAGAGGTTTTCTTTTTTGTGAGGCAGGTCTCACATAGCTTCTGTTAGCTAGCTGTAAAATGGCTGTGAAAGGAAATGTTTTAAAGGAATTAAAAAAAGGTTTTTGACTTGTTAAACCTTCAGTGTTCGTCTCCTGTGGTTCTTTGTAGAGTATCATATCACCACTGAACAACAAACTGCTACAGAAGAACATGGAGAGTATTGGATTTGCAGATATGAAAACCACTGCTGACAAGTTCTCTTTATAAACAAAAATGTAATCATTTCTATTTTTAGCAAAAAGAAGTTGTTCAGAAAAATGAAACCATTTCTGAGTAATGATAAAATGTGAGACTTCCATACCTACTGAAGTCAGTATTTAAAATGTGTGTTTGAACACCTTTATGAAGTCTTACTTTAGGAAGAAATCTCAAAACTGAAAGGCTTGAGCAACTCTGAGTGCCGGTTTTATTTGTTTACAGAAATTTTTAAAGGTTGCTATCTCTAACAATGAAGTTAAAACACAAAATCAGTTTGAAATTTTCTGCTCACCTCAAGCAGTCCAAGGCCACATTGCTGACAAAATAAGTGATCCCATCATTCCGGGGTACCTTACTTGCTGATGTGACAGCTAGATGCTGATGCTTGTGTGTCCTTGGCTATATTAGCTGTTTTAGCAAGTAGAATATTTTCAAAAGAAAATAGTTTTTTGAACTAGTCTTTTTTTATGCCCTGATTAATTTGTATGATTTTGTAATAACACTTGCTTCAAGACAGGAGATAGGAACTGATTTTATAATAGAATGATAGTCCTTCACCTAATTAAAGCTTTATTTATAGAGTCATTGCTTCTGTTCTCTGAAAATTGTATTTTTAAACTCTGAGATAGCAAATAGAATAGCAAGACTGTGTTGTTTAAAATTTAAAGAATTACTTTGGTAGACAACCTGGAATTAGGATTTATATCACTCTCTACTTAAAAAAAAAGCTTGTTTATTTTTTAAAGTAACTACAAGTATGTAGTGTAACTATGAGCCACACAAACAGGGAAATTGCCTTCCCAGCTGCCATTTAAATCTCTAACCTCTTTTCATAAGCTGAAGAGTAAACAGACTGTTTTGTCATAACATTTGAGGGCTTCAGCAGCCTTACAGAAGATGAAGATTAAAAGCGGGCAGTTGTAGCTGTCAGGGCCCCCAGCTGTCAGCTCCTGCCCTGGATCAGATGTCAGGATTTCAGTCGGTCACAGCATGGAGCACAAGGCTGATTTCATTTACCCGAGTATGCCAATCTGCAGTTTTTCATGACTGAGGCATGTACTCAGCCAGCAGAGTTTTCAGATGTTCTCATTTTTGACATGGTGACATCTGTCAGAGGAGTGGAGCAGACAGATGGGAGAGGAACAGCTTCAGTCCTCTTATCCTCCTCTGTTGCTGTAACCCTGCCAGAGCCTGAGATGTGACTGTACAATGTGTGTGCAGGAGAATGACTGTATCTGTAATTAATCAATTAACATAGTTTCAGGATTTCCTCAGAAAGGCTGTGTGTGATGAAAGCCAGTAATGCTGCTTCTTTAATTTAAAAATGCTTACAAACTTGCAAAACCACTTTATTGTGTATTGTAAAACAACTATTTGATAGTTTGTAGTTCATGTGAATATTACCCAATGCAGCTTGACATCCTATAAAATAGAAATTCTATGTAAAATCTTCAAATTTGAATAGTAGGGTTATCTGTCTTGTTTTCTTGTTGATGTAATGGGACTTTATAAATGTAATCTTTTTTTCACAGTTCCAGAAAGATATGATGTGTTATTTAAAAGTTTGTTTGTGTAGATATTTTATGTCTAAGTTTTTATCCTTTTGTACAGTAAAATTAAGAGTGTTATTAGTACAAGGCATGTGAAGAAGACAAATAAACATACTTCTTTATTGTTTTAGAGACAAACATTAATTTAAGGTAGATTATTAACCTAAATATTATTTTCCCTATTTAGTAGGGGGGTTGGTGTTTTGTGGTTATTTTTAAAGGGGATAGGGGTTGTTTGGTGTTTTTCCTGGTTATTTAATATTTTTAGCAACTTTGCAATGTTTGAAAGTACTGCTTTTGAGTCACCCCAAGCAGACATATTGCAATGTATTGCTTATGCTGATTGATGTAAATCCTTTTTGTTTTTTTGGCTTTTAGGTTTATTTTTGTTGACTCCTTTTTGTAGTTTTTAGTTGTTACCATTATTGACAATTTCAGATAAACTTTACTCTTTTTATAGGTCTGCTAATACAGCTTGAAGGTGTAGTGTAAAGTTTCATATACTCCTTAGTTTGTTTTAGTGGCATTTCTGATCTGCCTGGGATTGCTGAGTGGAGAGCTTTTTGTAAAGATGTTCACATACTCATCCACTCCAGATGAGTGCTACCAACTATGTGTAAATCAGGGGTTTCTCCCAAACGTTCACATGCAAATGGGCCATGTGAGACTTCAATTTATAAGCCTGCTGCTGAGGAGCTGGAGTTGGTTTTTAGGGAGGAAGAGGTTTTTGAGGGGAGCTTTCCTGCTAGGAGGAAGAATTGGATGGAAATTAGTATGCAGTTTATATTGAGCCATACATTTGCATTCGCTGTCAGGAAAAAATGAGAACTCTTCTCTTGACTTAGAGTATTTGAGGGAGGTGGTTCCTGCTGAGATAGGAGAGTGAAACTGGCTGCAGAGGGTTGTTTTTCCATGAGACATCCTGTTGTTTTGGTTTCCTCTTGCTGATTACCATCGCTTAGTGATCTTGGGTTTGTCAGGCCTCAGTGATGACTCAACTCCCCAGCTCAGTTCAAAAGTTTATTCCCTCCAGGTTTTGTATCAGTCTCACAGTCTTCTGTTCCATTCTTTTATAGACACAGCTCCTACTGTCACTGCACTGCCTCTGCCTTTAGACAGTTGGCTCATAATCTGCAACAGACAGTAAAGTAAATCTGCCTGCAAACCCAGCTGTTAGAGAAAGAAAGAATGGCATGTAACATTAAAAACACAGGTAGGGTTGAATTTATTGTTTTCTAGATTGAAACAGTTTTGGCACATATAGGCTGGAGTTAGCGTTCCTGTTGGATCTGAAAAAGGCACTGTCAGCCTTGGAAATACTAGCAGTGTTTTTCCATTTTTATTGCTCAGCAATCTTGTTTTAAAATAGCAATCAGAGTTTTTTGGAACAGGCTTGCATTTGAGAGATTCTTAAATTAATCTGTAGGAAAGTTTATTCTTAGGGGTGACAACGAGATAATAAATGAAAAAGGTCATTTATTTTCAGATGTCATTAGAAACAAATGTTGAAACCCAAGTACATAAAACCCACAACTCAAAGGAATGAGGATACTGACCTTCCTTGCAATGCTTTAGTTACCGGAAACTCATAAAACCTAAAACTGCCTGGTTGTGTTTTGCTCTCCTGGGCTTTTGTTTAAATGTTACTGTGGCTGGTACTAAATGCTGACTTTGAAATGATCATTGGTTTGTGAAAGGCACAGCCTTCAGTAAATATAGTGGAAATACCCATAAGTCAGGCTATGACTCAAAAAATTTACCAGTGTTGCTTATATTTAAAGTCACTTGATTCTAAAGCAATGAGCACCAACTCTGTGAAGGTAACATTCATAAAATAACATTTCATTGATCCAGAATGTGTCAGTCTAACATTTGTCTTTGTATCACAATGTATTTGCTTTAGGCTTGATAGAGCTTGGATATTGATTTCCCTGCGTGTTGCCATTAGTCTTCATAGTCACATTGAATGATGGAGTAAAGTAAATAATGAAATAATATAACTTAGTTAGAACAATGACTATTTTGTAATTTTTCTCCTGTTCAGATACAATCCTCTGATAGACATGGAACCATATTTTCCTGGTTTTAAGCACATGCAGCAGGACTATGAAGTGACTCTTGAACTCGCAAGTGAAGAGACTCAAAAAACTAAAAATGTGCAAAATTCTAGGACGGGGTCTTATGGTGTCAGCATTAGAGTCCAAGGAATCGATGGACATCCTTACATAGTACTGAACAATACAGAAGGATGTTTGCCAGAAAATCCTCCTCCTCCTGGAAAAGAACAGCAGGTCATTCCTCAGACTGTAAACAAGCCAGCCACAGACTCCAATACTGCTTTTAAGTTGGAGGACGAAATCAGTGAACGTAAAAAATTTGCTGGAACACAGCACACACAACCTTCTATGCCTAAAAAACTGAAGATAACCAATGTGAATGAAAAGGAAAGTGGAATTCCAGATTTTAAAGATGAAACTATGAAATCCTCAAATTTGTTGAATTTTCAAAGACATCCTGAACTTTTGCAGCCTTATGATCCTGAAAAAAATAACTTGAACTTGGATAATTACCAGTCTTCTGTGTGCAGTAAATCTAAGCCTTTTGCAGATGAAAAAAGCCTTGAAGCAAAGCCTTGGATTTCCTCATCTAAAGTAGTGTCCCTACCGAAAACAAATACATACCTTGCAGAGCCAACCAAAGCAAATTCAAAAAAAATACATCTGAACAGGCCAGTAGACGGTCCAAATAAGCAGCTGCAGGATTGTCCCAGTAGCACAATCAGCCCCAGTGACGTGAGTGTTTCAGAGTCATTTTCACCTGCAGAAGGATCCCCCTGTGTCAGTCCCACTGCTTATCCTGAGACAAAGAAACCTAGACCAGATGTTCTTCCCTTCCGCAGGCAGGATTCAACTGGGCCAGTATTGAATGACTCCCGAAGATCCTCGTCCTCTTCAACTACTCCCACTTCTGCAAATTCCTTATACAGATTTTTACTGGATGACCAAGAGTACGCCATCTACGCAGACAATGTTAACCGGCATGAGAACAGGAGATACATTCCATTCTTACCAGGCACTGGTCGTGATATTGACACTGGTTCACTTCCAGGAGTAGATCAACTAATTGAAAAGTTTGATAAGAAAGTTGATGCTCACAGAAGAGGCAGGTCAGGAAAAAGAAACAGAATTCATCCAGATGATCGGAAAAGATCAAGAAGTGTTGATAGTGCCTTGTCATTAGGACTTGATGTAAATTCAGATTATTTAGGTGAATTCAGTAAAAGCTTGGGTAAATCAACTGAGCACTTGCTCAGACCATCTAAGGTTTGCCTTCACAAGCAGTTATCCAGAGATCAAAAGTCACCTACCAAAGAGACAAAGGTTTCTGCTCGAAGTATTGGAAGACTGCAGATGCCCAGTAAAGATGCCCAGAGCAGCAGTTTCAGCTCTTTGCAACACCATAAACAGAATGGAACAGATACAGAGAGCTTGATGGGCAGGTCAGCTACACTCCCAGGACAGAGTAAGAGAGAGGAAGTTAAAACAGTAACTTCTACTTTGTTGTTGCCAAACCGAATTGCAGTTACACCTGAATCAGGAGCCAAGAAGATTTCTGTAAAAGCATGTTCATCCGTCCCTAATATACAGGTAATTTTGAGTTTATTCTTTAAGCAGTCCTTTGCACTCTAGCATATAAAAGCTGCCATATTGTTACTTGGGTATTTTTCTAGTCTTCATTCGAGCAAGCTCCCATCATAGGATACTTGCAAATGGGATTGCTCTGAAGAAATGTAAATATGATTTATTTTCGTTGTTGTAAGTATAGAAAACCTGATTTGTAAAACAACTGATTTTTGTATGGGTAAAGGAAGATGATGAGGCCAAACAGATTGTCGTAAATGATGTTATAAAGATTCTTAAGCATAGATGCACAAAAGTAGAATATTAAAAGATACGTATGCAAAATTAAGTTGTTTTCTTTTTTCTTTAGATGTGTAGTATGATTTCTTATTGCAGTAAGCCAAAACTCCAGTGGCTCTTTCAGAACTTCAGGTCCATGGCACATAAAAGTTTTCATTAATGGGATAGAATGGAGAAGTCCAGTTGTTCTGTTTGTATTTACAACTCTCACAGGATTAGTATCTTTTGACATTTTATCTTTATCTTTTAGGCAACTCCTGATCTCTTAAAAGGCCAGCAAGATCTTGCACAGCAAACTAATGAAGAGACTGCTAAGCAGATACTTTACAATTACCTTAAGGAAGGGTCAGTAAACATACTTAACTTTTGGATAGGAGACTGTTTTCTCAATATTTGTCTTCTGTTACATTTGAAATGTGAAACAGTAAAGTGAAAGCTATAATTAACTGAGACATCTCTTTCACAATTCTGCATCTCGGCTGTGTCCTCTAAGGCATTATCTGATCTCAAAATACCCAGGCTGTTAGGAATTACATAAGGTATTGTACAGGATATGATTAAACGCACTTGAAACTTGTCAATCAGAATATGGTTTGTCTTTTAAATACATCTGGAATTAAACTTTGTGTAATATAGAGGTTATTGGAGAATTCAAATAGTTCCTCGTGGAAATTTAAGCTTTTGGATGTTTTAAACAACAACAACAAAGTATTATTTCCTAAGGTTTGACAGAAACCCTCTTATTGCTGTGCTTTTAATACTTTGTGCGCCTGTAATTCTTGGTATTTTCTACTGATAACTTATTGAAAGGTAAAGGAAGGTTAAAGTAATTAAAAATACATTATGCGTTTAAATTTCTTTTCATTCCTGATATAGCAGGTTCTGGGGCCTGTTCAAGTGTTGTTTTATGGTGCAGTAGTCAGGACTTCTAAAACCTAGAAACAACTACATTTTATTTCAATGTGTCTGAGTAATATACATGCTGAATATCTGTCTTTCCACAGCTACAATCTTACAGAAGAGATTTGCACTTCAAGAGTTCAGTGGTCTTTTTTGTTTGGTTGGCTTTTTAGAAAACCTTTGGAATACAAATTTTTTAACTCCTCTCTTTAAAGATCTTATTAAATTGTAGTTAAGATAATTTCTGATTTGTTTGTGTTATTTTGGGCGGTTTTGTGGAGATTTTTGTTAGTTTGGACAGCCTGAATTTGGTTTGATGTTAACAAAACAGTAACTTTGATCATATCATTGCTTACTTGTACTGTCCGTTTTAGAAGTCCTGATAATGACGATGCAACAAAGAGGAAAGTGAATTTGGTTTTTGAGAAAATTCAGACTTTAAAGTCAAGAGCTGCTGGAAAGACACAGGTAAAGAATTTTTAATTTGCTTTAGCTTGTTTCAAAGTGGTGCAGTATTCAGACAGGGCCTTAAGAATCTGAATTCCCTTACTGACTTTTAATAGGCTATTCATGTCGTCCCTCAGGAATATGGCTTAATTTTGATGGCATGAGAAGGATTAAAGGCTTATTGTTTGTTATTTGATCCTGAGTATAATTAGTAAAAATGATTTTTTTTTCTTCATATTCTTCTTAATCTAGATATACCTGTGCTTTTTCAGAAGGTTTTAAGTGTAGTTGTTCACAGCACAGTTAACTTTTTAAAGAAATCTCTTAGTATTTGCGAAGGAGTTTGGAGCAATGAAGAAAAATGTTAGGTACATTCATATAAAATTTATTAGGTAAGAATAAAATCTGTCTGCACAGATAAATGTTAATTTTTTGATTGCAGTAAGACAGACATAGCATGAGAGACTTATGTAGCTTTTGTTATTGATGACAGCATTATTTATTTGCAAAATGCATCCTAGGAAATTGCCTAAAATGGTATTTGAAAACCTGTCTTAACATATGGACATGCTTTCCTTTGATGTCCATTTTGCATAATTAGTAATAGCTCAGTAAAACAGGCCCAAAGTACACATGATTTGATTCATATGTTACCTAATCTGAATTTTTCTTTACATTTGTATATTTCCTGCTTTATTGTCAATATGCCTTGAGCAATTACCAAGAAGTTTTATGAAAACCAAATCACGGTTTCTTTGAAAATCTTAGCTTGGCCTGACCTATATAAAAAATCTCTGGTGAGCTCAGGCAGTTGATGCTACGCTTTGTTAGTCTTGCCTCTAGTTTTGCTTTAGATTAAAAAGAAAGGAACTATTCTCAAAGAACATCTTGGCTTTGTGGGAATAAATGTCTCTATTTAATTGTAGGTTTCAGATTCTTCAGCTGAAGTAAAAGCATTGGTGGAACAAAAAGCAGAACTTGAAAGGAAAGTGGAAGAGTTAGAGAAAAAACTGGATCTGGAAATTAGGGTACAGCACTTTATTGTTATAAAGCTTCTAATTATTTCAAATACACTTTAAAATAAATGAAACTGATCCTCCAGCTGAATCCCTTTTGCTTCATGCTCTTCTTAGTCCAGATGTACCTGTGCTTTTTCAGAAGACGCTTTACTTAAAGGGTGGTCGGTCATAGCATTGTTCCCCTTTGCAACGAATCTTTTCTTACTATTTGAGGAGTTCAGAGTTCTATTACTTTGCTTAACTTTTGGTGTATGAAATACAGAATCAGCAAAATTCCAAAGAAGAGAGAGATGCTACACGAGCAAGTCTGAAAGATCTTCAGTTGCAGCTTGATCAAAGTATATGTGAAAAGGAAGCCTTAAAAAAGCAGCTGGAAGAAAACGAGAAGGAACTCAGGCAAAACCTGGAGGAGTGAGTTAATTCTAGCAAAGTTATCATTTAAATTTGTACCTTTTCTTAAATCTTTTAGATTAAAGGTACCTGTGTCACCAGAATATGTTGATGGAACCAGACAAGTGACATTTGTTACTGTAGGAAATAATTCTACCTTTTAGAAAAGTCATGTCTTTAGAATATATGGAAGGAAGAGAAAGATTGCTGAATTTATAATCTTCCTCTTAGTGCTAATTACTTCTAATATTTCAGGGTCAAAATATATAGTTCAAGTCTTTGAAATGTAGAAACACTTGAATGACTAGAGTACCAGCTCTGAAATAAAATACAACTGCCCACTTAAATACCTAGTTAGAAGATTTCTCATTTTTACCCTGACATTTAATTTTTCTGCCTCATAAAATCCCATTCTTTTGTGGGCAACATGGAATGTGTGTCTTTTTAGTACTTGAATGAACAAATTAATATTTCTGAAAATTAAAAAATCCTGTCTGATTTTTACTGATGAGGCTTTTTCAAGTGAAGATGGAGCAGGAAAAACACCAGACTGAGATCAGAGATCTTCAAGACCAGCTCTCTGAGATGCATGATGAACTGGATAATGCAAAACACACTGATGAAGGGGAGAAAGAGATTCTGATTGAGGTTAGTTACAAAGTATCAGAAGGAGGATCAGAAAAATTGTGTGAGAAGGGGAGACTAAGATACTGGTGGAAGAAATACATGCTTTTGCTTTTCATCTGCTATTGATCCAAAACAATGTATCATTATTAGGTGACCTAAGAAAGCATGTTAGGATAGCAACATTAACCCTAACAGAAATACAGAGTGTAAGTACCATTGTTTTATGGAGCAGGAGAACAGAAATCTTAATGGTTAACAGCCATGTGAGTTATCCACTATTATCAGATAACACTTTCAGTCAATTGGGACTTGGGGTCAGAGCAGGGAAGATCACTTTAAAGAAGATGTATATATTATCAAAGCCAGATGAGATTCAACTAAGAAAAGTAGAAGAACTCAACAAAGTAGTCTCTGAATTGTTGACTTTCTATTGGTGGGACCAGGGAGAGAAGGGCTGAGTCTGGAGAGGAACAAGAGTTACAGGGTTTCTGTCACCTTGGGATGAAAGAGGAATTGGCTGTAGCCCTGGTTATACTAATATACTGATGATGAAATAGAGAACACAGCTTATTAAATTCGTTGATAAGGATGTGTAAGAGTATCAGTGCAGAAATATTAAAGATGTTTGCACACAAGATCTGCTGAGTAGAGTAACTGCCTTGTTTTGTATGGGTGAGATTTAATTACTCTTAAATGACTGTCTTAAATCTCAGGAACTGTAATTGAAAGTTGAACATAAGTGGGGGAATATCACAAATTATGATGATAGTATTGAAAAACATTACCTTTGAAGAAGGACTTCAATCTGAATGGAGAAGTGGGGGAAGAGTCAAAAAGACATCTTACAGAATGTTGCTGTAAAGGTGATAGTGAGCTATTTTTCTATGTTCTGTGGAGATAAAGTAAGAAATGAGAGACTTATCTCCAGAAATTTGAAGAAAGTATTAGAAAAAGTATCTGTAAATACTGATAATTAAACAAAGGAAGATGCTGTCTGGGATGGTGCTAGGATCCCTTCCATTGTAGGCTTTAAATGTCAGAGTAGGTGATGTGTGTCAGGAGTGGTTTAGATAGGGAAGCCTGCATTCTCTTTGAAAGTACAATTATTCACAGCTGGAGAAATACCAAATTAGAGAATTCGTGAAGCGGTACATTTTTGATTGTTTCTGTTATCAGATCCACTGACTCTCCAGTTCCTTCCCAGCGATTTGGAGGGGGGAAGTGGCTTCTAGGGTTACCCTGGTGAGAGGAGGAAGGGTGTGAAGACATGGACTTGGTTTGGAAGCACTTGTTTTGTCTTCAGCACTTGAAGAAGCAACTTTATTTATTCTTTCCAGAAGAAAAGAAAGCAAAGAATTATCACTGAGTTTGTTTCTCTTGCAGCTGAGAGAAAAATGCTTTGTCTTTGTTCCTATCTACTACATTGCTATTGAAAGCACAACGTAGGAATGACTCCTGCATTATTTGGCATAACATACACCATTTACACCTTTTGATAATTTTGCAGCATCAGATATCTTGACCTATTATATAAAACATCAGCTGTATGTTATACTTCTAAGAATATTAGGGTTGAGCAAATTTTCAGCTTACTATAAAAGCTATAAAAATATGTCAGTCATATGAAACAAAGTTGTCCTTGGGGAGCTTATGTGCTTGCTTTCTGTGAGACATAAACAGAACATCCACAGGGGCTATTTGACACACAGCTGTGTTTAATTTTGGGTTTTAGGAGCTGATGCAAATGAAGCAGGATCTGCAAGAAGTGTTAATAGCAAAAGATCAACAAGAAGAGATTTTAAGAAAGAGAGAAAGAGAGCTCACAGCTTTGAAAGGAGCACTTAAAGAAGAGGTATCCAGCCATGACACAGAGATGGATAAACTTAAAGAGCAACATGATAAAGAATTGCTGGATCTACGGCAGAGCCTGGAGAAGGTGACAGAGGTATGTGAGTGCCAACAATTTCTTCTACAGGGAAAGATCCTACCTCTCTCAGATTCTTTCAGATGCTACTATTTTCTGTATATCAAATGCTTTCAGGTACTGCTGTTCTCTTAGCAAAATAGGCAAAGATTTAGGCCAGGAGAGTCTTGGCTGCTGAGAATAAGTTTTATGTCATACACTCTAATGGTTTGTTTGTCACAGCTGAAGTTGTGGTCCTTTCTTCAGGCACTTATTTACTGCATGTGCTTAATTGCAAACTTTGAGGGAGAAGAGATGGGAGTATAGTGCAGAGAATGTCCTGGGTTAAACAGAACCACCAAAACCTTGAGGATGCCTTGAAGAGTCCTTTGCCAGTCATACCATTGAAATAACTTCTAGCAGTTCTCTGCAGACCACTGTTCCTACATTCAGCTTCTTGTGTCATATCCTGTTCCCTGGTTGCATTGTTCCACCTTGTTCATTCAACTTCTCGATGTCAGTGCGGGGTTTTGTGTTTTATTTTGTGCCCTTTTCATTTATTGAACTTAACCTTGTTTACTGAATGGTCAAAGGAGTGTGAACACAAGGAAACAGCAGGGGTCTGGGTGTTTTGAATCAGACAGGAAGAAAACACAACTGAAGGAATTGCCTCTTCCAGCATCAGCAGGAAGTCTTTTTGAGAGGGAGAATGGAACAGGTTTCAGATGTGTGTATTTGTTATTGTTTTTCAAAAGATGTCCTTTGTGAAATTTTCTTTGTAGAGGAGCAGGTAGGAATGTATTGAAAGATTATTTTTTTGGTATGGGGACAGTTCTCTTAAAGTTTTGAGCATTCTTTTTACAGTAACAGCTTCTTGTGTCTTTTCTGTATTCCCTCATTTTATTTCTCAAATGTTTGAGAAATTTCTCCAGGCAAACTGTGCTTGACCAATATGTCAGAACTGTAGGCTCAGTTTTATGCTTAGAAATATCCATGCTAATTTATCTGTACCTACACTGGTCTTAGGTGGGTTGTAGTTATCCTGCTGGTTGTGACCTAAAACATAGCACAGAACTGAGGGAAAATTAAGCTTGAAGCTGGAAAGAAGTTTCCAAAGCTTTATATGCTCTGTGAGCAAAGTAGGATCTCATGTGGAAGATGCTGGACAGGTATTGTATGATTGAATTCCTGTAAAAGATTATCCTTTTACAGGTTTGTTTGAAATGTGCAGTTTTCTTCAGAGGTTAGAAAATTTTGTAAATGCTGGTTTGTTTATGCAGCCTAGAACTTTTACTTGAGATAGTTCGACTTTGCTTAAATGTATTGTTTCTCTTGGTTTTACATCATCATGAAGATATTTGACTTGTCTGAGCTGCATGAACAAAATTAATTTTTTTTCTTTGAGAGAAAAGTAGAACGTTTAAATTATCATTTTTTATTACACAGTAATTGTAGTGACAGCTCAGCCTCAATGAACCATCTTTCAAAGTTAGCACATGGTAATTTACTGTATTTCAATTATGGAACTGTAATTACGACTGACAAGAAATGAAAGAGTAGTCTGTTTGGCATAACAATAACACAGTCTGGGAAATGGCTCTATGACTGGGTTGCTGTGGCTTACAGATACTTATAAATAGCATTTATTTACTTGCATGACAGAGTCTATCTAATAGTAAGTTTAATAAGATGCTCAAAAGTGAAATTTATTTATTTGGTCTAAGTACCAGTTCTCTTCCCATTTGAGTTGAAATTTTTGTTTTTATTTGAAGTAAAACTTAACATGTTTAATTGGAAGATTTCTTTCATTTTTGTTTTTTAAAAAAATCTTGCTAGTATTTGCACTCAATGTTTTCTTGAAGCACAGCATTATCTTTATGCCTGCTGGCTGAAATTAGTTGTCGAGTTTGATAGATCATTTATCAGGAAAGTATAACCATTCTCTGTAGGAAGTTTTCTGACTGATTTGCTGTGATTTTATATATATTGTTAACTATTTGGTTTATAATTAATCTGAAATATCCAGGAGACATATACAATTGAAGCTACTTGGCCTGTTTTTTGTTTTTTTTTAAATATTACTGCAAGCTGGAATAATTCATACCTGATGGCAGGAAACAAGAAATCTACATCAAAGATTAGTGGGAAGGGCCATTCTGTTGTATTTGATGAGCAAAACAGGAGTGTAAATACTGTAATAGTGGCTTGTCATACAAAAAATGTGGATATGGATGCTTGATAGATGAGGTTGTATTAGAACCTCTATGTACAGGAGTGTTTTTACTTATGTTGCTTCTAAATCATCCAGATTGGTACAATGAATAAAGTGTTTTGTGATATATAGGCTGTTAAGGAAGTTTTTGCATGGAGAAAGGGATTTTATGCCAGTGTTAAATCAACAGAATTTTCATCTGCTGGAGGCATCAGATAGGTTGGCACGTAATGTGCTTAGTCTGTGTGATTAGAGTGCCACATAGACCTGTTTGCAAATAACGTTAGAAACATGCTCAGGGTTATCTGATAGAAGAACACAGCAGGGTTGTTTGTCATTATGATTGTTCTCATGCTCACTAATGTGGTGCTAGTTTGGGGTGTTTTTCTTGGGTTTTTATTGTTGTCATTATCTGGTTTCTATTTTTTTTAATAGAGAATTTTAAATAAAGTCACAGATATTAAGATATTATTTTTCTTTGCTACAATTTACCTTTGAAACTTATTTTTGTGTTATATCTTTTGCTTGTGGTGGTCTCAGGATGAATGTGACTATTCTTGACTTTGTTGCTTGTTTATTGAGACTGAGACCAGACTATTTCCATTTAACAATAGGAAAAGTTTTACTCATCCATAACATATCTCTGTGGGATAATCATTGCCTTTAATTTAATAATAAATATAAAAATTAATGTCTTTCTGATTAAGAATATGTTTCTTCATAACTGCAAGTGCTAGAACAGAGATTAATGTGAATTCTACTCTGGTTTTTAATGTAATAGAAAAACTTCTATTATTTAATCTGACTTTATAATATGACAGTCCAGAATTGTACTATTTTAACAATGAGTGCTCTGTCACTGTAGATTGAGTTCCTCTGTTTCAGTAAAATTTGGAAATAGCTTTTGGAATGTAATGCTGCAGGTAAAAGGTTGTAGCATATTGCAACTTGTACTGTTCAAATTCCACTGAAATTGTATCAGCTCAGGAGGGGACTTGCAAACAGCACAGCACTTCAAATTTACATCTGTATCTAGAGAAGCTGTGTGAACAAATGATGTTGTTCAGAAAAAACTGTAATCATCACGTTAGGAAGAGGCTTATCTAAGCCTGACTTTGACTGATTTATTTGGCATATCATATGTCTGACCTTGTTCTCAGAAAGATAAAACAGACACTGAGTTTAGAGCTGATGAATTTATCAACACATTTAAGAATGCAATGAAGCTGGTGATCATATTACCATTAACATGTGTATGTGTTACATATGATTATGTTATGATTAAAGAGAAGAAAGAATTTTACCAGAGCAAATGTAGGAATACCAAAAGACAGTTGTTGCCTTCTGCACGTTATGAAATAAAATGGTCCTCCTTAAGATAAGAAAAACGTCTTTCATGACCTAACCCCTCTCCCCCTTTCATTTTCTGCCCTCTTTTACCAAAAGCCTGGTAAGATTATGATTGATTTTCAGTGTGGTACAAACACAGATGGAGTCAGGGAAAGAGAGGAAGGGTAGGCAGACAGAAGTGTAATGGTGGAAGGAAACGTGCAGGCACTCCTTAAATAAGTATCATTATTGGAAACACCTATTTTAGAAATGTATATGAAAAATTTGAGACAGATTTGATTTGTTTTGCCTGATGTGTCTGTTCTGGGTGTGGAAAGGAAGTTGGTAATAGCAGCATGCATGTTTTCAGGACCCATTTAATGAAGTACCAAACAAATTATGGAATATTAGTGTTGTCAACAAGAATGGAAAATGTGACTCTAAAGCACTCTGAGTATGCAACTTGGTGACTGTGTCTTTAAGTTCCCCTTCCTCTAGTCCTTCATTTCTGTGCAGTTTACTCCCCCATTTATTTGGTGGGTACATTTGTGAGTTTGGATGCAGACAGTGCCATGAAACTCCAGCTGAATGGGTTTTATACTATGTAGAGTCAAGAAAGCCTCTCAGCAAAACTATCCTGCAAAGTTGTGTTTGAGTTGGATTGGACCAGATCTATAGGATAATGAAAAAATAATCCTGTTTATCTGTAAAAGTCACTTAACTATTGTGGACCTTCCTCTGCTAAGACTATTTCAGTAAGTCTGGATTGGGAAGGGGGGTTGTTTGTGTGATTTTTCTTTTTTTTTTTTGTTTCTGAGGCCTGGCAAGAGCTTTTACAGCCAGGTACTTCTTAATGCCATCAGGAGGATCTCTAATCCTTGTTAGCAGAAGCCAGTTTATGTATTCAGGTGATTGGTCTTGTGACAGTATATGTTTGTGTATGTATGGGAAGTGTTTGATTCTGTCAAACAGGAGGGAACAATGTGAACACAGAGTTAGTTAATATTTTACTCCAGTCTATCCAACAACTTCTGACCTTCAAAAGACTGTTAGTATAAGCCAATCTGAGTCTGTCATGATACATAGCCAGGGGGAAAATATAACATTGATGCAAGTACTGGTTAAGAGGTTAATGCTTTCCTGGCCCTGGATTTTATAACTTATATAAACGTTAGGTCATGCCTAAATTGGAAAATTTTGTTTAACACGCTGTGTGTAAAAGAGGGCTGCATTCTCAGTCTTCAAATTTAAGTATTTAAATCTTTCATTACATCTCATAAAGGAAAACCTAAATAGTTTTGGGAGTAATATTAAGGACATGGTACCATTTCAAGCAGTGAAAATGACCCTTGTAAGAAAACAAATCTTTTCTCTAAACTGTCTCCAGTGAATTTTTAACAACTTAGTACAGTGGCCCTAGCTGAAATGAAATTAGAGACCAGTCTGACTCACTTGTAAGTTTTTGCACTTGCTTACTGAATAATCTCTTGAAGTACAGCAGAGAATTTAAGCTGGTTGCAGTGTACCTTGCTAAGAGAGGAAAAAAACACTGACCCTTTTAATAGGTAACTAAAAATAGATAACTTCCAAAGACCATGTGTTGGCTAGGCCTCAGTTTGAGATGGTTGGAAGAATTAATATAATCGGTGTCAGGTAGAAAAACAGTAAGTGCAGCCATTTAGCCTTCCCCCCCCCTCCCCCCCCAGAAGTTTTTTGGTTTTTTTGTTGTTACCTTTTTTTGGAGAGTAGGTAGGATGGGTTGGGTGGGTTGAGTAGCCTAACACTCCGTTTTTAAGGAATTTTCATACTCCTTTTTTAGAAAAACGAGATTTAATTATGCATCCTATCCTATGGTTACTCTGTTATTCATCCCAAGGCTTCCAGCTGCTTTAAGAAATAATGTCTGGAGGTAGAAGAATTGCCTAAAGGTTAACAGTGGGTAAAAATGCTGGAACTACAAGCAGAAATAAAGACCTGTTATTTGCATTCATGAAATTTGAAAACTCAATGACTGTATCTGGATAATACTGATTTCAGAAGCTCCCCTTACAGAAGAGCTAATAGTGATTATAGTTAAAGAGTTGTCCCTGTGTGGAGACTCACTATGTTTGTCCTTTTTTCCCTCGGTGTCAATCTTTGGGTGTAGAATGGTTTGGGATTTTTTTCTTTCTTTGGAAATCAGCTGCACGTTACGTATGGAAGTAAGTGTCTAGTTTTATTTAAACTATTTTGTTTATATAAAAATGAAGAGGAAAAGACAGTAGAAATATATTTGATATCTCTGTCATTGCTACCCCCTCTGGGTCATCTGAGGGAGCTGGTTAGATATGAATCCCTCAAGCCACATGAATTTTTTACATGTAGTTCAAGAAGAGTTAAACTAGTCCAGCATCAACCTAAAAAGGTGGCCATGACTCTTCAGAGCTGGTTTCAACAGCCAGTATCTTGATACCTGAAGTGTTCTACGCCAGGAATGGAATGAAGTGAGCAGCAACACCATTTCCCTTTTTTAGAAGATTTTGGAAGATTATCCTGTCATTTACTTAGATTGCACAATTATGAATATGAAAAAAACCTTGAAAATCTGTAACTTCCATTAAGAAGCTCTAGTTTGTGCCCATCTCATTGTGAATGGAGATTTATTCTTCAAGTATGGCTGTTAAAGAACAGTTAATCGGTTGAAATAGTTTTCACAGAATAACAGGATCAATTAGGTTGGAAAAGGCCTCTGAGATTATTGAGTCCACCTTGTGACTGAACACCACAGTGTCAGCTGGACCATGGCAGCAAGTGCCAAGGGCAGTCTTTACTTAAACGCCTTCAGGGACAGGGACTCCACCACCTTCCTGGGCAGCCGCTTCCAGTGTCTAATCACGATGGTTGAGAAGAAATTCTTCCTAATGTCAACCTAAACCCCCCAGCTGCAGCTTGAGGCCACGTCCTCCCGTCCTGTCGCTGTTCCTGGGAGAAGAGCCCAACCCGCCCCCGGCTGCTCCCTCCTGTCAGGGAATCGTAGAGAGTGATAAGGTCACCCCTGAGCCTCCTCTTCTCCAGGCTGAGCGCCCCAGCTCCCTCAGCCGCTCCTCGCAGGACAGGCGCTCCAGACCCTTCCCCAGCTCCACTGCCCTTCTCTGGGCTGCTCCAGCCCCTCAGTGTCCTTCCTGGATTGGGGAGCCCTGAACTGGACATGCAGTTCCTGATATTCAGTTGAACTGGATTCTGAAAAGAAATGTAAAGGTGTTTTGAAGAATTTGATGACTTTTGCCTGACAAACATTGGATTTAGCCAAAATTTAATAATTCTAATACGTGGCAAATGAGATACTTAACTTCCACACACTTTAGGTCTTCCTTTATTTTGTAAAAGGGCTCTAAGGATCCTATAGTGTGTAGTCACTGCCAAAGGGGAGTTTCACCAACTAAAACACTGAAGTCAGCCAAAACTATTTTTTAATGATCAGTTACACAACCTCTCTCATGTCTTTGCCAGTGATGAGGGTGTGGTAAAAAAAAAGGTGTGGAGTCACAGAATATTTTCTGCGTTCCTATCCAAAAACATTCTTTTCTGTATTCAGGTTGTAACTGAACAATTAATTTGCATCTCGAGGACCTTGATGGGTGTTCTGCCCAGTTTCTTTGGGTTTACACAATAATGAGGGGTGGGAAAGATTTTGATGCCTTTTATATTGTCTATTCACTGCTTGCAACGAAGTTCAAAGTAGAATACTATATAAATATATTTGCTTTGAGATTTCTGCAACAAAGGTGTTGTAACAATATTTATTGTTTTGTTTTAACTCGATCTTGACTAAATTTAATATGTTTTAAAATACTTTTGGAAACATATATATCTATATACAAGGACACAAATCCAAGCTTTATTAGATTAATTTCTTGTTAGGGAAAACACCTGAAAGGAGCAAGATGGAAGGTGCGGGAAATGTATTTTACTACTGATGTTCCCTTATATTCCATAGGCCTAAAGCTAAAATCCAAATGCCACATGCACAGCTGTGACTATGTGGCTTAGATAAGGAGACCTATGCTAGGTAAAACTTTGTAGATCAGGTGTACATACCAAACCAAAAAATACACACACATATATGTATATAAATATATGTGTGCGTGTACATGCATTTGGTCACTTTCTTCTCATCTGTTTGGCGTTAAATGGAGCTTGAACATACTATTAAAAACATCAAGAATTGTAGACATTTTGTTCACAAACTTTTAATTCCTTTTCTCAACATAGCTGCCACCTTCTAAGTAATGTTATTCCCTAAATATGGGAAAGTACTAAATATGGGAAAGTAAGAGGAAGAGAGATAAGTGTTGAGAGGATCCTTCAGTTATGCATGTCCAAACTAAAGTACCTAACATTGTTAGTCATTATAAAGTCCTTGAAATCGTCAGGGTACGATTTTTGCTGACTTTAGTTACAACTGTGCACTCAAATGTATGGAAACCAAGCCCCAGTGTCTCAAACACCAGGGAAGTTAAGGAGCATGTAGTTATTGATCCTCTGGAAAGATTTGGTTGAGTGACTTGCCTCAGGAGGCCTTTGGCAGAGACAACAACAGACTCCAGATTTTCTGGGGCTGGTTTTGGGTGCCTTAGCTGAGAAACTGTCCTTTCTCTTTATTGCCTCACTCATTTCTGCTGTAAACTCTTAACTACTCAAGCTAATTGACTAATCCTTTAAGCTTTAGTATTAAAATGTATGAGAACTATTAAAAAGTCAGTGGTTATTGAACACCATGGATTATTTTCTGCCATGTATGATCTATTTTAGGATCAGAAACTGATTTTTTTTTTCAGTGTATCTTTCTTTTAGGATTTGATAACTTGTTTTATTTGGTTTGAGTCCACTGCTGGACTAATAAGCAAACTTACTTCATGTGTACTGTGGCACAGTGACATCCGAATGCAGAAGCTTGACTTCAGTCAGTCACAGAAGACTTTGTATTGAGGGAACTTCTCTGTAAAACTGTTTTCTTTCTTCTAGACAAGCTTTTTTTTCTTTATTTTCAACTTTTTCCAGAAATTTGCAGCCCATTTCCAGCTCCTTTTCCCTAATCTCTGTAGCTTAATTTTGCTGATAAGGCTTACACAGTCTTAATCAGGAGTTTAAACATGATCAAGTTTGAGAAAGTATAATAAAATACTCAGTAGATTCAAAGGTAATGAATAAGAAAGGGATATGAGTGTAGATAAGAAATCTTCAAATGGTGTGGTTATTAAGAGAAAGGCATTGTTCCGTCAGAGATTGAGGAGATGAATATCTGAATGTAAAACAGTCCAAACGTAGGGACTAGAAGGTACTGAATGCCCTGGAAGGCAGAGCGAGGACAGGCAGATTGAAAGACAAAACAAACACAAGTTCATAAGCATAATAAGCAGAATGGTATAGGGTATTTACTTACATAAATTTAATTCTGTAATGCAATGCAGTTAAAAGTAAGAGTAAGAAGTTGGTTTACTAAAACTTGCTGCCACAACTAGTAAGTGGGACTAAAAAGAAATAAACATTTTCTGTATCATAGAGAAGGAACTGCAAAATTGGAATTCACGTATTTTAATTTTAAGATCCAAAAGAGCCCACTGCAATTCTTGATAAAATTCCCCCCCTCCTCCTGTTTTTTGAGGGGCTTGAATTTTTGCAGAGGTGTTTTGGGGTTTATTTTCCTCTTTGTATGGCAAATATGTCTGAATATACAGTATTTCATTCCAGGTTTTGTTGACAAGAATCTTGTTTAACCAGTTTTGTCTGTTTTGTGCTCTGTATGTTTATGTGCATAATCTCCCTTAAACTTTCTGAAGAGACTGATCTACAGTTCTTTGAAGTAAAGTTCTTATATTAACAATATCTGTTAATGTTTTATATTCAACTTAAATCATTACTTTGTGACCTTCACCTAGTTGTGTTACCATGGGTTAAATTATACAAACTTAAAATACTTGCCAAAACTTTTCCAACATCCCCAAACAAATAAATCTAAAGGATTTATGAATGGGCACCAACAGGAGTCATTAATTGATGTTGTGTCATTAAGCCTTGAGAAGCATTAGTTAACTCACACTGTTTATGTGCAGCACCATTACAAACAGGCCATTTGTGGACTGAGGGAAATGGATCCACACCACAATCTCTTCCTGTCTGGCTTTTTCCTCATTTGTACTTACTACATCTTCAATGTTCACTTTTGCTGCTTCTTTCATCCTCATCACTCTAACCCACTAATGCTCTTGCAAATAGCCTTCAACTCTTTTTTTTGAGTGTATGGGCCAGTCCCTGAATTTTCAGTGAAAACATGTCCCTGCTCATGCAGGCAGAACCCAAGAGAATAGCCCTGGCAAATACTGTTGGGCAGTTTAGAGTGTCCTTGTTGTTACCACTTTCAGTTTTAGCCTATGAAGCACAGAAACTGCCATTCAGACTTTATCAACATACATAGTAATTTCACTGTCATTTCAGTGCAGTGGTTTTCATATCTTCTACTTCTGTGTTTTGTTAGGGAAATCTCTACGGAGTCTAGTGAGCCATCTCTAATGGCAATGTTAAATTGTACCTATGGTCTGTACATGAGCAATGTGCTGCTAGCTGTGTGGGGCAGCTGGAGCACAGGGTGCAGGGTTCCATAGGCAAAGGACGCTGCACTGCGTTTGTGCCTCAGCACTGGCCGTGTGTGGTTTGACAGCTGCTGGCCTGAACCTTATGTAAGTGTTCAATATATGGACAGGGATCTCTCTCCACCAGGTTCTGCCCTAATGGTGTTGCTACAAGGTCTGTCAGAACTGCATTTCAGTGCTTGTATGCTTTGTGTATGCTCTCCAGTGGCCCCTAGGGTTTTTGCTGTCCTGTTCACTTGTCTTCCCAAGAGCAGGCCCAGAGGGGAGGTACAAGGTTATGTGAGGTGCCATAGAAGACTAACAGTGGAGAATACAATGTGAGAGTGTGGAGACTTTTGATACCTTAAATTTCTGTGGTAATGTGCTATAGGATATGGCATACATTGCCAAAAGCTCTTATAATCCAGAAACTTCATTTGTACTAGTAAGGAAGCTCTGCATGAAATTCTCAGTACTCTAGGGAAAAATATAAGCTTTTTTCCTGTCTAAGCCCAGCTGTGTTATTTGACTCTTGATGCTATGTGTGCTTTTTCTTACACAAGGAACATCTTAACTGTGTTTGTATGGCTTGACTTTGTTTAAACTTCACTATCAAATTGAAGATACTTTTGGTTTGTTTTGTCTAGTATCCTCCTGAACAATATCCTCAGAGCGGTCTTCCATGCCTTATGTGTGTAGTCCAGTTGTGTACAGTAAACTGATAAGATAGATACTCCTGTGTTTCTTTTCAGTCATGTCTGAAAGATGTTGAAACAATGTGTACAGTGAAACTAGATTATGAAGAAAATTCCTTGTACTCCCCCCAAAATATAAGAAAAATGTTCACTCTCCAGCTACAATACAGTGCAGCTCCCCATATATACCAAGAGAATTTCCTACCATCTTGAAAAAGTATGTGTGTGTGAAAGAAAGGAATTTTGTCCTTCACATACTAGAGAATTTGTTTGGGCAGGTGTAACCCTTGTAATGATGCCAAGGTCGTTAGAGACCTGTGAAGATCTGCTGGCTATGTGCTGGTCACTCAATCAGCTGAAACTTAAGAAAGGTTACATTTATATATCCAATTTATTTCCAAGATTTTAAATTAGGTTAATTAAGACAATACTTGCAACTTGCCCTTTACTCTTCTCTACATTTTACATGTATTCACCTAACCTCTTGCTAATTTAATGAAATTATATAGTGAAAAAGGAGAGCAAATATAGTTTAGTTTAATGTTAGGGTCTGTATCCTGAGATACTTAAAACAAAAAAAGGCTGGAGCAGATCTCTAGATATGATGGCATCAGTGTAATTTGAACTTAATTTTGAACCTCTTAGGTTAAATCATATATACAGACAGATATTACTTCTGTGTTTATTTATGTATATAGATCTCTGTGGGGGGCTGGTTGTTGGGTTGTTTGCTTTTGTGCTTGTGTGCATCCATGTTTAAGTGAATACTGCTTCCTGTGTTGGGAAAGTAGAGCAAACCATGGTTGATGCAGTGGAATCTGCAGGTCTGATGTGGGTCTACTGCAGTCCTCTCTTACTGTGCAGCCCCGTGTAGGCAGTTGGATGAAAAAGAACAGACAAATCAACATTCCTTTCCCTGAACTCCCCAGCATGCCTCAGCTGCTTTCACTCAGCTCCAGAAAGGGGAAATGAGACTAAAAGGAGCCACTGGTGGAGTGCTTGCTAATTAGTAAAACTTTGCTGCATGCAGAAAGCAAAAATTAAAGGAATGTATAAATGCTATTGAAATTTCAGTATGTGAAAACTTAAAGAATTGACGTAGATTTATTTCAGAGCTTTTAGCTAGTCATGTACTTAGAAGAACAAGTTTTTTCAGGATTTTCAAAAGACCAGAACTTGTCAGCCTGCTTATGCTGCCAGTTTTTGTATAATAAGTTCATTGACCCTGTAGACAGTCTGAGTGTTTTCTGAGTTACCGCTTTATCTAATTTGCATGATTTTAAAGCTGTTGCTTGCTAGAAAACAGTCTAGTGAGGGCACTCTTTGTAAACACCCTTTTATATAACTTTGCTTATTCCTTTTGGGAAAGGAGAGAGGAAGATCACGAGCAACAATCAAAAATAGTATAAATGAAAAGTGATTTTCATGCTTTCATAAAATATTTCACAAAATAGTTTCTGAGTAGTTTGATAGGATTTCTTTTGTTTCCACCCAGATAAACACAATTTCACATGCAAAAAATGTGCTTCAGTAATGAATGTGTAATTACTTATTGTTACCAGATAATGTAGAGGCCAACGGTGTAAATGGATTTGAGAAGGATTAGAGAAATTAATGGATGATACATTCATGGAAGAAAACCAGTGAGAGCTGGGAGTGTATAATGATGAAAGGCTTACCCCATAGTTGTTCTTCTTTTTTCCTGTAAACATCAGCCATGGCTGTGAGAGAGTCCTTGTCCAGAGTGATTCCTGTGTTTGTTCTGATGTTCTTGCTGTTGTTTAAGATCTTGGTGTAGAAGACAGTGGGGCTGCACTTGAGAACCAGATCTTTTGTATCAGCCCCTGAATGCCCAGAAGCAAGAACTACCCATTATATCCTGGGTTCTTCTGTGTTCTTTATAAGGGATTCTGAATGAGAAGTCAGTGAAGAGCAAAGATTAAATCCTTCTGCTCTTTACAGAATTAAATGTTTATGAATGCATACCTGATCTGTGTAAAAGAGTATAGATAGTATAACAATATAGATAGATACTTTCACTCATGGTTTCCACAGTAAATGGTAGGGTGTTTTAGAGGGTAAGTGGTAAGGCAATGATTAGCTCTGAAAACTAACATGCTGTAGTCAGCAAAAGTTAAAAATCCAGTGCCACAAGTTGTAAAGCATTGTTGATTATTATAATTTGTGTTTGTGCTATGTATTGATTTGAGTTTCTGATAAAAGTGTATCTGAATACAAGTTGAACTCAGTATTCAATACAAGTTGAACCACCACTGTTTATTTAGTGTCAAGATCTCTTTATAATATCTGTCATTTATTCTGCCGCCCCCCCAATAGTTGTGTGGATGTAGTATGTTGCATGTTAGTGCTTGGAATCATCAGCAGGTGAGGCTGCCTAAATTTTGTGTTGCTGTGGAAGACTCTCTTCATAAATACATTCTTCCTTAAAGGTCCATATGGCTTTTCCTATCTAATTTTTTAATTTACTTGGAATTACCTAACAATGGGATTTGGTAGTGAAATATTTTAGGGCAATAAAGAGGAAGATGTTAAGGAGAAAATATGAGATGACAGGCATGAGACTGTTCAGGTATCATTTATTACTTTATCTTTTGATATGCCCAAGGAGAAAAAATGCTAAATATTAAAGTCTCTGTTGATATTTTAATGTTATATCCTAGCTGTATTTGCTGTGATGCCTTATGGAACTCCTGTTGGAAAACAGCATCAATTCTTTTTTTTTAAACATGACATACTTTGTTTTCACTAGAGTGCTGCTGTCCTTGCAAGTGAAAAACATGCTGCACAAGAAGAGCGAAATAGTGTAGAAAATCAAGTCAAAGAGCTGATTGAGGAAAATGAAAGATTGAAGAGAACACTTGCTGAGCTAGAGAGAAAAATTGAGGAGCTGCACAAACAAATTGATAATATGAAAGGAGAAGAAAATTCAGTGAAGGAGAAATTAAAGACATTTGAGGTAAGTTAAGAAAACAAGTCCCTTCAGTAGTTTTCCTCTTTGCAATGGATTCACTGTAGAATAAAAACTGACCAAGAAGAGGATGGACAATGCCATAGGAAAGGGTAAGGAAAACCAGCAGGTTGCCAAGAAGCAGGATGCTGTTTGCTGATGTGTAGGAAAGATTTTCTCATGGAAAATCAGGGTAAAACCAAGTCACACCTTGGAACTGGGGAAATCAGTGATAGGCCAGAGTGAAAAGACTTTACAGCTCAGTTTACTTGTCAAATTAAAAGCCTGGCTTCTGTTCTGAGTGTATCAAATTGCATCATTGCAGCAAGAGAAGCAACAATTAGAAGAAGCTTTGAAACATGCTGAAACGGAGGGGAAAGAATTGTTGGTGTTAAAAGCAGCTTTGGAAAGCCAGCTAGAAGACATGCAGGTAAGAAGAAGAAGAATTTGGATAATTTAAATTTTAATTTTTTTGTTTACCTGAGTAATTTTTGCTTTCTGTAGAGTTACATCTCATTCTTTTTGAAGTACACTTTGTTTTGAAGTTTACATCTCACTTCAGTGTTCAAATGTGTACTGAAACCATAGCATCATCAAATTAAAATGGTTTTCTTGCTGCAGTATTTTTTTTCTATTTCCATGGATCTAGAAAAATTTTGGGGAAATTAATTGCCAAATCAACTGCATAAGGTTTCATAAATCTGTTATTTTCAATGATCATGCAACTCATGAAGATATTTACATGTAAAAGAATAAAAGGCTGTACTTGAATACAAAGAAAAATATTGTTAATGGACAAATGTCAGGGCATTTGATTCTCTATTTTTATGAGCCTGTGTTATTTGCAAATGTTGTGTGGAACTGGAGTATTTAATCAAAAAAACCCAGAGACGTTTAACATGTCTCACTAGGATTTGCAGCCTGTTAAATTCTGAATGAAGCCTCTTTCCACTTTGCACCTTAGTCCACCCAGTGTCCAGGAAAGGTTATGCTTTCTCACAGATTAGCCCAGAAGTTAAACATGTGAAGAATGCATCTACTTCAGAGCAGTGAAGAGAGATGTTGGCAGTGTTGTGTATGAGTCAAGACTGAGTGATTCAGATGGCATGAAAATTCAGATTGGTTTGGTAATGAGGGGAATATGCATGAATCTTGAAACTGTTCTGATTGACCTCATATTTTCTGTCTGCAAAAGCTACAAACCTAATTTTTCTTCTCTGTGATACACCTTTTACATGAACCAAAGGAGGAATGATTTCAACAGCATCTGTTTAGAATTCTCTTAGTTTTGCTTTTAGAAGTTGAAGTTTCAAGGAATTCTATCAAACATGTCCAACTCAAAAGTAAGGTACATGTAAATTGCTAGTGCCACTTTTTTAATTGAATAGATGCTTTCCCCTGTTGTTTCAACATAAATTTTGCATTTCTATTCTGAAAATCTGAGAATGAAACTTGTCTCTAAGTGGATTAAAAGCCAAGAAAAGACTGTGCTAACAAGCATGTTCTCATGGTTCAGTTAATTATGGTAAAAAGAAACAATAACAACAGCAAGAAAATACTTCTATGTCTTTAAAATTGAATGTGCTTCAAGAATATAAGATTTTAACAATAGGCAATAGGGGTGAGTTTTGTTTCCACTAAATGATGTTTTTAAGCTGATGTTTCTTGTAACTTCATGAATAAGCCTCACATCTGAGGCTTTTGGTCAGGCTTGGTTTTTGGCTGTTTTTTTTTTTTTTGTTTTTTTTTTTTTTTTTTTAATCTGTTTATCTGCTGTCCCTCACTGACCCTCCTCATTTGATTGTCTCACTGATAGTCTGCACAATCACTGTAGGGGCACATTTCTCATCACTGGCTTGCATTTAGCACACTCCCCTAAGAACTCCCTTCTGTCACAGTCTGACTCGACCTTGCTGTGTAGCATGGATCAATGCAACCATACACATCTCCTGCATCTTGATTAGCTTTGGGTCAAGATGCTTGAAAAGTGTGTTATTTTTTTTTTTCTGTTTATGCGTCCTTCAGGGCTACGTGCCAAATAATGCTGCCTCCAAGCAGGGTCTCCAAATGAAAGAATTCTAGGGAAGGTGACAGGAGAGTGTGTCTTGATATTTTATTCACAACTTATGTCTAGATTCTGGCACACTAAATTTAATCCTCTTTCTTATTCTACACTCTTGTCCACCGGATATGAGCACTAACAGACCTCAGGATGTAATCAGCAGCCCTTTTGTCTAGAACAATTCAGCCTTTCTGTCTTTAGAGTTGTTCTAATGAATGATGTTGTGCAGGAGGTTGATTTGGCCTTGTGTTACCGTTGACAATTTAGACTACAAACTCTGGCACTGTAATAATGTGTATCCCAGCGGAAATGTAATTCCTGACTGTCCCATCTTGCTTTTTTACATAACACAAATTACTTGTAATGGTGGTCTAGTACAAGAAAGACAATGACTATACCAAAAGAACTGTAACAGTTACTGATAACAGCCAAGTCTATTCCTCCTCCATTCTGGATTTCTAGTCAGAAAAGTTAAAGCTTATGCTTTAACTTAATGTACTTAATTGTAACAGATAGTTTGCATTAGTGCTTTCATCTAAAATCATCCTCTATATTGAAATTTTGCTTATGGATGCTCAAGTGAAAAGTATTTTTCTAGCATTTTGTGTTGTGTTCTAACTCCTGTTTTAGGGTAGCCACCTCTATGTAGGGCAATGTTTCAGGAAATGAAATACATCTCAACATTTTTGTACCATTGAAAAGGGAAATGACCTAATTATTATGCACTTTAACCATAGCATACATGGTACTGTGATACCTTAAAAACCAACAATTTTACCAACGTTATGGATGGCAACGTCAAGTAATCTGTGCTTTTTAAATTAAACAGTCAGAACATAGGATCATTTCAATGGATGGAGAAACAGGAAGTTTATATTTTCATTGTGGTAGATAACGGTAGGCATCTAGAATTAGCATTGCAGAGCATTGTAAGTTGAAATACATTCTTAATTTTCAGTTATCAGCTGAGATGAATTACTAATTTTGTAAAGAGAATATTCAACTAGTACTGTTTGGAAAAAATAGAGAAATATCAGAATAATCTTTTAGGTTAGTGTGAAAACAAATTACTCCTTTTCATTTCCCCCGTTTTCTTCTCTTTTCATATAACACTTTAGCTTCTTCACAAAGTAATTAATTGCCATTAACGATTGGCTTTAAATTGGCAACTGCCATGGCTGGTTGCCTGACTTGCAGTAACACTGTGACAGGCCAGCCAATTCCACTGAAAAGTGCTCATGGTTTTTTGTGCAGGAAGGGCACTCAAATTAGAGATTATACTTAAATTGACCATTGAAGCTGTCCTATTGGACATCCAGATTTCAAATACTGAAGTTCAGTATACTGTACTGAACAGGCAGACACTGAGGAAACTGCAGCATGTGGATAGTTGGCAGCAACATTCCCATTGCATCATGGTTTTAATATTTGGGTTAAGAAATGAAGTATAAATAGATATTCAGTTGTTTCTAGCATGACATATCAATGTTTATCTTATATGAGCTAGCAAACTGTAAAACCTGAAATTTGTCGTAATTTTACAGCAGCTGCTGGTATTACTGTGTTAAGTAACATACCTTTAAGGCAATAGAAAAGATGGTCTACATTTTATTATGTGTATTTTTTAATCTACTGCAGGAGAACATCCGTTGCATTTCACAGGAACGGCAGCAGTTAAGTCAGCAATTAAAAGATGAAACTCAGCAGAAGGAGCAGTTAAAGCAGATAAAGAATGAAATGGAGAATGAACGATTGCAACTGAACAAGACTGTTGAGAAGTTACAGGAGGAGGTATGAGTTCACCCCCAAGAGGCTGCAGGGATCTGAATATTTAACAGATAGAAGTAAATGAATGGGCAAATTGTAAGGAATTCTATGGTTTTAAATGTGTAAAAGAAAGTAAAATGCTAAGTTTAGTATTAGTTTCTTTAACCTAAAGGCTCTTATTAAAAGCTTTCAGGGCAGGAACAATGATTGGAACACCACTATCACAAAATGGCATTGTAAACCAGTTCTGTATAAACCAGATCCCAGATCTGAGTTCAGTTCTCATGTACAGTACAATGATATTTCAGAGTTTTACAGCTGATTTTCAAAATTTCTGCATCAGATTTATTGTGCCATCTGTGTGTAAACTGTACAGCTAATACTGACATACTGAAGTGTGACTGTGCAGTTCATTGTGTCACTCAGCTGGAAGAACTGCTGACAGACAAAGAGAATAGCCTTGCCATGCATGCTATTAGAAATTAACTTCACTGTTTTGTGTTTTCCCACTTCTGCATAGAAATTAATTTAGTTGAGAATGTTTGATAAATTTTCTCTTTGAAAATACTGAACTGAATACTGAAGCTGGAGGAAAAAACTTCTGTTGTATTAAGCACAATAGAACCTTTTGTATATGTACTTTTTGCCCAGATGTCTGAAATGGTGGAGATCTCAAGAACATCAACTCTGGAGCTTCAGAGCCAGCTTGATGAATACAAGGAGAAAAATCGCAGGGAATTTGTAGATCTGCAGAGACAATTAAAGGAGAAAAACATTGAGGTAGAAAAATCACGCCTGATGAACATAAGAATGCAAGATGAGGTAATGACTCATAGATTCAGTGAGAAATTCTCAACTTCGACCTGGAATTCAGTGCAGGCAGTTTTCAAGATAATGAATATTTACTATCATACCTTTGTGTACTCTCATGTATATCATGAGAGGCTGATCTCAGCTTTTGAGTTTGATTTTTTGTGGTGGTGATGAGCATGTTATTTCTGCTGGGGAAATGGGGGTTCCTCTTTAGGACAGATAAATGCAGTGTTTGACAAATGGACCTTAAGTGATATGACAAGGATTCCATTGATGATCTGCTGCTCTTTAATGCCTGCTACTGAAGGAATCGAGAATTTAGAAGTATTTTTGATTAGGAAAAACCCTCCAGTTATTTAGGAAAAACAAACATACAAACGTACATTCTTCCCTTCTGTCCTATGAGCCAAGGTGCAACTTTAAATGACAAAGGTTTCTGTGCAACCAAAAATCAATTAGTCTTGAGTGTCTGCCTTGTAGTATGTAAATTTTGCCATAAAGACAATCCAGTCTTTTAAAAATCTGCATTTACCTGCTCTCCAGTTGGAAAAACTATGAGAATACATGGGTCACAGATGTTTTCTCTGTGTGGAATATTTTAGTAGTAGGATTTTTCCGTTTGGAACTCTTACATTGCCCTCTCCCTTTAGAAAACTTGTTTTAAATTAAATTTAAAAGAGCAGCAATAGAAGAAAGAATAGTTCTGGTATATTGTTGTGTCTTCCTTCTATATTTATTCCATTCAGGGATGGAGAGCCTTTGTAAAGGGATGAAGAGACATGATGAAAAATGAAAGATAAAACGGTGATTTTGAGAGCACAGCTCTTGAGTTGAATGAAGTTGTATGTAGATACCTACACTAATGCGTACACCAAATATGTAAATGTATCTTTGCACAGTGTAAACACGCCATGTTTGCAGTTAGGAAAAATACTTCTAGTGTCATCAGTTACAATTACAAAATAAATACAGAGAAAAGAAGTAAAGAAGAAAACAAACCATTATTTGACAAAAAGATAATCCAAACAGTATATAAAAGACAAAGCAGTAGTAGTTGTGGAATTCGACATCTCCATGAGGTAATATGCTAGGGCTTTAAAATGTAGTGTGGCAACTAGCTGTAAAAGAGGAAACAAAATACAGTTAAACAGCTGGTTTTCTGGAAGACTAAATATTCAGGATAATTGAAAGTCTTTATTACCACTTCCCCCTTTGTGTTTAACAAGTATAAATAGTCCTTCCATTCATCATGAAAGTCTGTTGTCTATCAAAATTGTCCTGGCTGTGTGTCACTGTGCAAAAACTTCCTTTTTGAGAGCCTCATCAAAAGCCAAGAGTTGTAATGATCATGGCTGCATTAATATCTTCTTGGTCCAGTAGAAAAACAATGAACAGTCTTGTGAGGCAATAGGGGAGTTCTTCACTGCTGCATCTCCTCTGGGTTCTGTGTGGATTCACAGAAAATGCCCATCTTGAAAGCTGACAATTCAGTGTGATTCTGAAGCATTAAATGCATATGGATGGATATTAATGTACAGATCCCTGCACTTATAGCTGTTCACCAAGTCATGCAGATGTCAGGACTTAGCAGTAGGTAGCAAAGTCTGTGAACATTCACTAGTACCTTATCTTAGCTTCATTACTAAAATAAGCACTTGAAACAGAGGAAGAATGTGGAAAACTGTTTAAGAAAAAAACTTCTTATCCTATATTATATATGTGTTACAAGTTAAGTTACACGCACAAGGAATGGTCATGATTTCACCTAAAACCCTCTCACTTTTATATATATATATATATATATTTTTTTTAAGTACCATTAAGGTTTTTTGGATAATATTGTTGAGGATATGCAGTTGTTGAATAGGATACTTTTGTCCTCAGCAGGTAGCAATCATGTCATTGGTAAAATGCTGTCATCAAAGTGCATCAGACACATAAACTACATGTTTATTTAAAAGCTAAAGTATTGGGAGTCTAAAAAGGAAAGGAAAAGTTCCAAAGATAAAACTATTTAGGAAATTGTCAAAATTTTGTCTTTCTGTAATTTAGTAAAGAAATAAATTTTAAGAACCTCACCGTGGATGATTGTCAGTGTAAAACATGTAGCATCTCATTATAGGTCATAATCCAAGTTTATTTTCTTGGTGCCATCTTGTGGTTTAAATAAAAATTGCTGTGAAAAGCCAGTAACTCAGTGGAATGCCTGTCATGCTTCCAGCTCTGTCGTGTTTGCAGTGAGTCCCCTTTGCTGCCATCCCTTGTTTATAGGAAGCACAGTGTGAAGTGTATTCCCATGATCTTCTTGCTTCAGATGCGTCTGATGGAAGAAAACCTGAGGGACCACCAGAGAGCTCAGGATGAGGCAATAACAAAAACTCAGTTACTGGAACAGACTGTGAAAAGCTTGGAGTATGAACTGGAAGCTAAAAACCACTTAAAATATGATCGAACAAGACAAATCAAACTAATGGAGGTAAGAGACATTCTTAAGGCTTTGTTTCTATTTTGAAGAGATGAAAATAATTTTGGTGTTTCACATGGATTCTGCTTGGAAGGAATCAAAATAGCTTCATGTTGTTGAAAATCATTGTAGTATTACTGCAGGAATTAATGCGATATATTTTAAAGGTGATTGGTTGGCATATCTATTGTAACATGATGCGTTCTAAATTAGAATTTTCTCTCATAATTTTAATTGACTTATTTTTCATTAATTTTATCTAAAGCTTATCATGGAAATTTGCATGATTTTCATTCCTAAGCCTATCACTCAGAAGTATTTAGAAGTGTAAGTTCTGTTTAGCATTTGATATCAGTTCATTCCAGTACCTGAGTAACATTGAGATTCTGTCTTGTTACAGGGCATCATAACTGTTCAGGTCAACTAGGCTGTCCTTTGACTTTCATAAATAAACATGTCTATGTCATTGTACTCAGATGAAAAGAAATTTGTCTTCCAAATGTATAATGTAATGCAGACACTCTAAAAAAGTCTCCAGAACATTACAGAATTTCTCTTATATTGTTGAAATTGTTGGGAGTGATTAGAAAAAGGAAACAAAACGTTCATTTTACTTCTGTCAAACAAATTCACTCTAAAGCCTTATCTGTCTGCCATCTCTTTTGCAATGTGTTTTAAGAGGCATTTCAGTTTCCAAGCTTAGTCTTTCAGACACTTTGGGTACTTAAAGTTTAGAGAAGAATGCCCTGATAGCAGTCTGAAGAGGCTGGAAAGTATTATGTTGAGGTTGCTTTTCTTTGTTCCACTTAGGACAAGTTGTCTCACCTGGAACTTGAGCTTGATGAAGAAAAGAATAATTCAGATTTGTTGTCTGAGAGGATCAGCAGGTGCAGAGAACAGGTACTTGAATAAGTTTTCCAGCTTTTGTTTAATGATTCTATGAAGAAGTGTTATTAGGATCACAATCAATATTGATCAAGTAAATAATGATTAGCAGTAGGATTTATATGCTATCCAGAGCATGTAAATCCAAAATAACCAAGGTTCACAAACATGATTAAATATGCTCCCTCCACATCATCACAGACCATTTTTTTCCTGTTGTTCTAACTGGAAAACAGACACAGGATGTATATAAAGACTGAAGACTGGTAAGCCTGATGTGTAGAGTCTCTTCTATTGAAACATCACAATTTTAATCATACTGAAAGTAATTCATCATTATAGACTCTTAATTTCAATGAAGGAAGAGGAGGAGCTTTAGGAAATTGTGGAATTATTTAGTGAAATCAGCTGAACCAAGGATGCTAGCCAGTATCAACAGAGAGGAAGCTTTATTTTCATTACAAGTGTAAAAACTGATTAAGACATATCAAAGATAAGACAACTGGAAAATATTTTCCACATAAAAATATCAGTCTTTTGTTCCAGAAGTGTATATAAGTTGATAGCCCAGAAAGATGGGAAGAAGGATTTATTAATGAGGTTGTGTCTCATGGGGCAGGAAATGTAAAGATAAAGTAATACTTGCCAAGCTAAGTGAGACCTATCATAGTAACTCAAATAAGTAACAATAAGATTTTTGTCTGTATAAGTAGAGGGAAGAGGTTGTGGAGACTGTATAATGAGGCCACAGTCAAGATAAAAAGTAATCCAGGTATGCTCAAATAAAGGAACATTTTACCTCTGTCTTCAGTAAAGCCCATGAATGTGCAGGTGGGGGAATTGGAGTGAGTGTATCAGAAATGACACCATCGAGTTGGAAATTATCAGGTCTTAGGAGAATTAGGAGTTCATTGGTTTGAAGACAGAGGCTTTAATAATATTGTTCACCGTTCCTGAAAAAACTGAATTATGGGTCCTATAACAAAGATTTATAATAAACTAATAGATTATAGGGCCTGATTACAGCATAAGTAGCCAGACTTATCCAGACTTATCCACAGTCAGGATCACACAAATGTTATAATAGTTCATGCAAAGAAATACAGTGATGTGACTGTCTTGGAATTTCATAGCCTAGATAATGTTCTTTGCCGTATTTTTGCTTTCTGAAAGATGTGAAACTGATTCATAACTCATTACAGCACATCTGCTGCTCTAACTCTGCATGAAGTACTACAGCTCATAGTAATTTCCTAGAAGCTCAGGGGACAATTAGCATTAAGGTACCCACCATAGTCTGTTCTGTTCTCATTTCTCTTTCTCCAGGAAAAAAAACCAAACCTACTGACATTCTTTTGGATAGCTGTAGCTTCAGAGAGAGAACAGAAAGTAAAATCTTAGTTTCTGTGTCTTTTCAATGAAATTGTGTATTCCACTGAGACAGCTGGAGAGTTTAAAGTGAGGTAGAGTTCAGCTTTCTCTCACACATCCTTGAAGCACCAAGGCACCATTGCTACTTTGTTTGAACTCAGGTTACTGAGATTCTATTTGATTGTAATAAAAACTTTCTGCTATTATTCCATTGACATTGTGCAGACTCCTAGTCAGTAGGTGAAATAGAATGTAAAGGACCTATAATAATGTGGGGTCATGCTGTAGTTAAATCAGGAAGCCTTTAATACTGGAGTCTGTGCCTGTGTTGTAAACCTGGGATAAAAGTACTTCAGTCATAGCTGCTATGGAAGTTAATTTGCAAACTGAATGGAAACCTAAAATACAGTTTGGTGACTAAAAAGTTACATAATGGGTAAAGACGTGTTTATTTTGAGGTCTGGAATTTCTCATTTCACACATGAGTTATAAAGGTTGCTTTGTTTTGATTTTATGCCAGAATGACTAAGTAGTCAAATTACTAAAGAGTATTTCAGGGTCTGCTAAGCATTTATAATGACATGAGAAATTATAATGGATTTATTTTGGTAATATCTGTATTCCTCTACACTTTTAAAAACTATTATTATAGATATGTTATTTTAACATACTGATAATGAACTATAATACTGAAATTTCCAGTAAAAACAAATTTACATGACTGGTTCTATTTTACATAAAGCTGAATGTTTGAATAAACATTGGCAGCACTAATAGTTCACATTTCATTTGCCATGAAATGTTATTCTTTTTTAATTTACACACCCTTTTGAATCTGAATGGCTGCATGACACACTATTCTCATCTCCTCTTGCCTTGTTCCCAGGAAGTATCACAGCAGAGTGGAAACAGAAAAAAATTTTGGGGAAAAGTGGGTCATATCCTATTAATTTTTAAATGATAATGTATTAGTAACTCTGGAAAGACCAAAACACTCAAACCACACTAACACAGACACATATGGAAAGCTAGAGCACTCAGCTGCTCTTTGAGTCTAAAGTGAGCAGGGACAGAACATATTTTAATAAGTGATTTTTTTCCTATGAACAAGTGAAATGAAGTATCTTTTGCCATATTGACTTCACAAACATAATTGAAAAATTCTTATGATACCCTCATCAATTCTTGTGTTCTGTGAAAATGTGAGCAAGAGTCTATTGACTTCAGAGTTGTTTCCAATAAGTGTGAAAAATGGACTTACTAGTTTTCATGACAATTTTTGAATAGGTAGATAAGGATGAGATTGCACTGACCTGCATCATTAGCCTCCTTTTGTTAAAGTGTTCCCAGTAGAGAGCTGTATATCTGCTCTTTAGCTGGCATTGGCTGTAGGAAGCAAATGAAAATCTGGATGTGAAGGTTGTTTTCCAATTTTGAAGCATCAAAGGGATTTGTTTTGCTTTAGCTTTCTTCTTGATTGACCATTGGATTTTTTGGTCACATACTTGGAAATTGTCTAAGGCATATATATATATATGCACACACACACAACTTAAAAATTAACAAGCAACATAGGCTGCAAACCTGTGAGATAGTGAACAATACTGATGTCATCTAAACTATTATTATTAGAAATCAAATTGCTTTGTAATGAACTCAACAGCTGCTTTTAATCCTAAAGCTGGCACAAAATGATAAAGCTTTGTGAAATCTGATACAGTTGCTTTTCTCAATTTTTTTTTTGTTAGCATTCTTCAAATCCAGCTGTGATAATGTTGCCTTAGGCTGCAGAAATAGTTTATTCTTTTAACACAATTATAGTGTATTTGGACATAGGAAAGGTGGAACATGGAACATGAAGTCCCATGTTGTACATACACAGAGCATGGCCATGAAACTGGTACATCTTACTGCTGTGAAATAAGTGGAACTTCAAGAACATTTTGGCAGAAACCTACTTTTCTCCTTTATGCACGTTAATTATGTGTTTACTTTTGAAAAACATAAGAAGATAAAACAGTTTATGTCGCCTCCAGGAAAAATTTTATCTGCTGCCCTTTTCTTTTATCAAGCTCTTGTATATATTTGCACATAGCTTTCTGATCCTAATCAGATAGAGCTCTTTTTCTCTCTCCCACTACCTTTCTGTGAGGTTGTTTTTACCAAGAGGTGTCCAACAACAGTAGCAGTCATCTTGGAAATATAATAATTGTCCTCAAAATAATTCCTTAGTTTGAACCTTGGGAAGGCTGCACAAATTTGTTACAGCCTCTGAGCACAGTAAGAGCACAGTGGAACCTCAGAGTGGTCCATTAAGCAAGTTCCTACATAAAACAAAACCCCTTTCTTCAGGTAACAGCTACATTTTTAAATTAGTCATTCATTTTACCACAAATTTAGCTGTATTTTTCCTGTGTCTGTCCTGCTAAAGCAATTACAGCAGAATAAATTCTATGTAATCCCTCACTTTATAACTTTTTTCATATATTTCATTAATAAATACAGCTATTGTACACATGTGATTCTAATTTGTCTGCAAAATAATACTTTCCTATATAATATTTTACTGTATAACATATAAAACATTGTTATTATTAGGCTTCTATGTGACAATGAGAGCTTTTAAGAAATTACCCAGCTGTTGAGAACACAGCCACGTGCTGCCATTGGTATTCTAGGAGCTGTTATGACCTCAGTTTTCAGGACTGCCTTCTACTCTTCTGTCCCCATCCTGTGACATAACATATGCAACTGCATGTGTTGCTGCCATTATTTGTATTCATATATCAATTTCCAAGCTGCAAAAACAGTGCAAATTGCTTCCTTTAACCATGATTAACTAAAAATGTATTTTTTAATATTATAATGTGGTTAAAAAATAAGGCCTAGGGTAAATTTTCATCTGCTGTACTTGTTTAACCTTCACATTCTTAACATTGCTTTTGGATTTTTTTATGCAAGAATTCCCAAGGACTTTTGAAAGACCTTTACTGAGATAAATCTGTAACTGAGAGTTGCCTAACTGGGGTGGTGTGTTTATGCAAGTTCTTATGTAACTGATGTAAAGTAGGGAAGAATGCTGTGGCCACTGAAATCTTTAGTAGTTGTTTTTTTGCAGGTACAGTAATTGATACAGATATTCACTGGGTTCCCCAGATGATATCTGTCATAATAAGCCCTGTGCAGTGTAAACCCCAAATGCTGTGGGGTTTTACACTGTGCCTGTAAAAGCATTTTTAGATATTTGAGGGGAGTCTCAGATTGGAAGCAAGATAAGCATTTCAATAGCCCTACAAACTTTGTTCTTCAGCACTAAAGTTTCAGTAGCAGCTCTTAGGCAGTTTAGGGTTTTTCTTTGAACTCAATTCTTTTTTCAATCAAGTCCAATAGAGAGGTAAACTAATTCTGCATTCTTTTCTTGAGTCTGTATTGATTAGGTAGCTTTTTAACATCTTTACACATGGAGAATATATCTTCCTTGTGGTTGTTGATTATGGAGCAGAAATATTAACCGAAACTGCAGAAAAAGTTGTCTTTTAACAAAACAAGCAAAACCCACCCCCTCTCCATGTCTAGAAGTTGGTGCCCCTCCAGTACAAGAGACATAAATTGACTGGAACAATGTTTGTATCCGTCATGCAGCAGAGCCTGTTGAAAAAGAGCTTTCAGTACTCCCATGCATACAGAAAACTGCAATTCTCTGTGGCGTACTTCACTGAGTTCTAGGCATTTGTCTGCAGGTACCAGCTTGTTTTTAATGAAGAGAAACTTTACTTAGACTAGCCAGCAGCTTAAAAGTAAGGTACTGTTTCAGAGGTTCAGACTTAAGTATGAAGAAAACAAGTGGAAAAGATGTTTGAAGATGATGTCATGTGCCAGTACTCAGTGTCCTGCCACATGATGTGTCTCTCATACAACAGCTTAGAGTTCAGTTCCTTGCTGCAGAATGTATATGGTAAACAATATCCAATGTGGGTGTGAAATGCCCAGAATGAGTACTGAGAATATCATGGACTTCCTGAAGCAGAGATTTTTGTCCAAGATTGTAGCTATAAAGCTCACCTGAAATCACGTATATGTCTCGAGTTCTGAGAAAGAACAGATTGCTTATTGCAGAGGTATATATAGTTTATATATACACATACACACAGTATCATATAGATAAATGTTATTTAAGTCTCTTATTAAAATTTCTGTCTTCTTTCTCTAATAGATTGAACAAATGAGGACAGAGCTACTTCAGGAAAGAGCTATAAAACAAGACTTGGAGTGTGACAAAATTTCATTGGAAAGACAGGTAATTATGTCTGGTGGTAGGTTACCACTTTTGTAGGTACTGTTCTGCCAATGCTTAACTACTTCAGGAACACTGTTGAAGATATCTTTTCAAGTAATTGTGATTTTAGTTGAGTGTTTTCTTCTGTAGTAGTAAACAATTCTGCAGTTCAGTGGTCTTTGAAAGCAAGATTACTTATCATAGCTCTTAGGGGACATTCAGAGGAAAGCCATCTCAACAAGTCATAGTATTATTTAAAAACTCAAGAACCTAAACCAGATTGTAATGGGAATTTAGACAACATATTAGTACAACACACCTAATTAGGTTCCTTCAATTTTGTGACATTGATCTCATCTTAATTGTTTGAGAAAAAAAGAATGCCACCTACTGGTATATACTATGTACATTCTTATACTTTAGTTCTGATCTTCCTGTCACGATCCTTTTTTCTGTGTTTGAGACCTGAGATCATGCTTTAAATTTCTGTAACAAAGAGATTTATTTTTCTGTTCATCATGTAACTCTTTTTTTCTTGGGGATTTTTTTTTTGGTCAACTCTTTGACTAGGTCCCCATTAAAAACCTAGCCTCAGAAAAATGAAAGTGTAAATCTTAGCAAAAAAGTTTCCTTTTACAAATCTTTTTTGAACTATTTTCCTTGTCTAATTGTTCTTGCCATACACCAACAATTTACAGGGAAACAACAAAAAAATTTACAAAAGAATTGGGTGGAGCATAAGACAGATCTGACATTATTAGAAAAAAACTTGACTTATTAAAAAGTACTGCTGGAAGGGGTGTGCAGCTATCTGAGGCTTCAGGGTCCATTTAATCCTAAAACTTTAACTGAAGCTGAACAATAAATTCTTTTCCATAAGTCACAGTAGTAGAAGATGTGTTTGTAGTAAACTGTAAAATCTCAGTGACTTTCCATATTCACTAAATACTATACTGATCACTGTACATACTGATGTATGTTTTCCTGGAGACATGAATTGGGTGTTAAGGTGATATTTGTCAGTCTGAGTGTGTATTAACCCAGTGTGTTCCAACTATAGAACAAGGACTTGAAGAGCCGAATCCTTCACCTGGAGGGTTCTTACCGGTCCAGTAAGGAGGGACTCGTTGCTCAGATGGAGGCAAGGATCACAGAGCTGGAAGAACGCCTTGCAAATGAAGAGAGGTAAAACCAGTTATGTCAAGATCAAAACATGCATGTTTATGTTTATTATTATGGTCTCTTGCTAATATTAATTCTCTATTGCAGTTAACTTGGGGTTTTTTTTCACCAAATTAAAATGGTTACTGTTGCATAAAAGTATTGCAAATTATCTTTTTGACTGCAAGCACAGTAGAAGTTTTTCTTAAAATTGAAAACTGGACACAGTGCTAACAAGATTCCATAGCTCCTTATTTTATATAAGGATTAGAAATATTAACTGAAATATGAGACATCCACTTTCATGTTCACTTTTTGTTTAATCTTGGAGGAGTGTATTTTTGTTGCTAAATGTTGCTGTGGTGACAGAAGAAATTCTCCTTAGTCATTTCTGCTTATGAACAAATTTTTCAATATGTTGCATGGAATCAGCAAATCCAAACAGGGAGCCTAAGTATTTATTTAATTCTTAGAAGATTGCTAAGGAATTAAATTATCAGGATTGGAGTATTTCAGTTCTTTTTTTTACAAACCTGTCTTTTGTTGGTTTTGGTTTTTTCCTAGGGATAGAGCCAATTTCCAACTAAGTAACCGCAGACTTGAGAGAAAAGTGAAGGAGTTAATGTTGCAAGTAGATGATGAACATCTGTCATTGACTGATCAGAAGGACCAGGTAGAGGGAAAGACTAATATGCAAATATCTGATATTAATCCTACTAGCATAAACCGTCATGTATAAAAGATACAAGACGAATGGAGGTAGATTCTGATTACTCTGTTGTTTTTTAACTCCCATTTAGTGATATTTGCAGCTGCCATTGCATCATGTGCTTTTGTCTACTACTAAATTGTTATCAGTTTTGAAAATTATGAAAAGAAAGCAGTTACAGAAGCAATCCTAATTTAAGAAATAAAGCAAATTACAGACAGTAATTGATCCTAAAATACACCAACAAGTAATATATTCTGTTTTGCCACCATAATTTTTTTTTTAAAGAAAAATGCTGCTTACTGATAAATATAGGCTGTAAGTCTAAGCACGCACTGATGTTCTAATAGCAATTTGCTCTATCATTACTGTGGTCATTGTTGATTAAAACATGGTTTGTTTCAGCACGTGAGCCAACAGTTAAAATTCTGCCTGGAGAATGAACAGTGTGTTTCGAATTGGAGACATCCATTACAGGAATGGTCTTTAAAAATCCTCTGGGTTTTTGAAATGTATTTTATAGTATCTGTCTGTTGAAGTTGCTGAACTTAGACACACTTATAACTCTACTCTCTTGTAATTGATAAGCAGCTCTTGCTATCACATAATACTGTCTTACTCTACCAAAGCTCTCTTTGCCTGTTCCTGGTTTTTCTTTGTAAAAAAAAAGTATCACATTATTTTTCATAAAGTCTAATGCTGACTTTCAAATATTTCTGAAACAGAGGATTACAGTGTTACTACACTGGCAAAGTCTTGTCTTTATTCTCCCTCTCATAGATACTGGAAGAATAAAATTCCTTTGTTAAAATAGTCCTCTAATCAGATGACATGTAAATATTGCAGTTGAGTTTGCGTTTGAAAGCAATGAAACGTCAAGTTGAAGAAGCTGAAGAAGAAATAGACAGACTGGAAAATGCCAAAAAGAAACTTCAGAGAGAACTTGAAGAGCAACTAGACATAAATGAACAATTGCAAGGACAGCTTAACACTGCAAAAAAAGAATTAAGGTAGGATGAGTTGTCAGACCTTCCAGTTCTGTATCACACCGCTGCTGACACATTTGACCGCTTGCTCCTGTAGTCTATGAGCTGGGTGCTTCCTTTACAGTTTGCCATAGACCTGTGAAACTCTAGGTGTCCCAGCCATCTTTCCAAGATCTCCCTACTGAATAAAGTCATTGAGGTAGGGAATATAACAGGGAAAAAAGTGGTGGGACTTGACACTCTTACCATTTGTAGCAGTAAAAATTTCCCTAATGGCTGAGAGTCATCCTGTGTTAGTTTTCCTTGGCCATCTGTGAACATTCTGGTGTGCAAAGCTTAGAATTTCCCCTCTCTGCACTTAGAGGTGCTTGAAAATGTGGTCTATCTTGTGCATGCTTCCTTCTTGTAAGGTGTAGTCTATAAACTACCCCTGCCAAAGCACTTTGACATCCTTAAAAATGTAAATCTTGCCTGTCAATGTTTAAAGCTTTTTGTAAGTGAGCTGTGTGTAGATTTGCTGTTTTAATAGCAGATATGTGTATTTTTGTTTTAGTAGACTGAAGAAGTCACCAAGTAAAGTGTTGGCTGATTCTGATGATGATGATGACGATGATGATGATTTCAGCACAGATGGTGATAGTCTCTGTGAAGTACCTTCAGGAAATAATTTCTTAAAAGATGATGACACAAAAGTCTAAATAAGTATGGATGCAATTCCTTGAAAGTACTGAAGAATAACGTAAATTATCAAGAAACTGGATATTCTAGAAGCCAAATGACATAAAGGGATTTAAGAGTTGGGAATACAATGTTTCCATCCATACTGTGCCATTTTCTTATTTAGATTGCCACTGTTTATTATAGTGAACAGGATTGCATTATAAAACAGCTATAAAACTATATATATATAAAAATATATGTGTATATATGTAACTGCTACTGAAAAGTGAAGATAGTGTTTCACATTGGAAATGGGGTTTTGCTAAAATTCTGTTCGAGTAAAATGCCATCTGATAGTAATTGAAAATTAGTTTTTAGTTATTAAAAGCTTTTCCCTAAAATTTAGGAAACTATGGAAGATTATTTAATAATTGTAAGTAAGGGGAAATTATGTATAAAATGTAAATATTTTAAATTTGATCTTTTTATTAACTACTTTAGTACTATTTTGTAAAGTTTCAAATATTATACAAATCGGTTTGATATGTAAAATCTTTAAGTTTATATTGAATGCTATGTTTGGGTTTTCACTAAGAAGAAAACAAATGAAAATGAGTACCTTTCATGCATTACTGAGCAGATTCATAGTTCCTGGGCCAGGAAGTACATTTTAAAACCAGTGTAGGTTTTATTGTATGTGTTCTGTATATTAGAGGTCAAATGTTAATCCTGCCTGCTGACTTTAAAAGGACCATCACATCTGCATGATGAGAGAGGCTTGACTTCAACTTCCTTGTAAACTTCATTTGGGAAGCTTTCTGTTCTTAGTAGGGAGGGGTGAGAGTGATGTCAGTTATTACTTGGTATCTTTCATTTCCTGAAAGGAATTCAGTTCTGCCAGAGGCAGAATGTTACAGGCCTGCTGATTTGAGAACATTGGGACAGTCTCATCTTGCAAGTTTCTAAAGAGTCTCACTTGTTCCAGTAAAATTACTTGTGGTCTTTGAATTAAGTACATGCTTAAATCTGTTAATCGATACAAAAATTTTATGCTGCTGGCAAGAAATTGCACCAGGGAAACAGAAAGCATGTAATCTGATTTTTCTTTCTAAGTCCTTCTTGACCATCTACTTGTGATATACTGCAGTGCATTGTCATATCTGCAGATATATATTAATATTTCAGTTTACAGAAGTATCTGTATTTTGGGTTATCCATCTACTCAACAAACTTTGTGGGAAATTTAAAAGAAATAGCATCGAAGATTTTTACTTTAAAAACATTTTCTATCTTGTTGCTAAAAATATTTTTTGCCATTTGTATTACACCAGACTGGTTTTGCTCCTTTGTAAATCTAGAATTCTAAGGAAAGGGCATTACTACAAAATGCTGTTAATAAACCATAGTTAGGTCCTGTCTATTTATCAGTATTTGTCCTCAGTTACAGGTTAGTGAGCACTTGTTCATTGATTTCATCAAGTAATCATGGAATTGTAAAAAATATTTTGAACTGAAGTTGTTGGGAGCTTCCATTATTCCCACAAAGGAATCTGTTGCAGAGAACAAATTTAACAGCTCAGACAAGTGAGCCTGGAGGTGATTAAGGCAAAGTTCCTGACAATGGCAGTACCCATTTTCATACAGTTACATGAAATGAAACTCCTGCCTGCAAGGTCAGAAATATATTCGTGCATAGCAGATCACAGACTCCTTGCCAGGTAATTCCCTTCAACTTGCTTTTGATCATTTGAGTTATATGGGAAATAATAGGAATGCCATAGTTGTAATACTTAGTCTCTGAATCTTGTATCTTTTCCAGTAGCCTACACATGGAATTTTTTGCAGTATTGGCAAATTACTATTTTGACATGACAGAAACAGCCTTTCATCCAAGAAGACTTGTGCCACTGTACTGACAATCATCATAGAAACTGCTGTGATTTATTTGTTGTTTCATTTGCATGTTTATGTAGACTTAACTTCAAGCAACTGATTCCAATGCCCAGTACTCTATCCTATAATGTTCCTAGATAACTTATTTCAAACCACTGGAAAAAAAATCACTTAATTTTGCATCTACCTCCAGTTACACTAAACTGTAAGAAAAAATTTCACTTAAAATAAAGTCAGTGCTCTCAGTTCTACTTCGTGCATATCTTGATATGACAATTGAATTTCATATAGAACATGTGTTTGAAGCATAACAAGAAAATAATTTTCTGGGAAATACTGGTGCTGTAAACAAATTTCTGCATTTTCTTCTCTTTAGATAGCTACTTTCTTTGTAACTTGTAAAGTGGGTGGTAGGTGTAACATCTAGAAGACTCCTCATTTGATCTTAGAAGGAGGAACACAATATTGTTTGCAGATTCCTACTGGCAGCGATCTTTCTTAGTAAACCTCCCTCCCCACCTGTGTTTTCAAAAAAAGGACTTGTCTTTAGTTTGTTCATTTGACTTGCTAGTGGCATTTCCTCTTTAGAGTTCTCAAATAATATGACTAAAAGTCTAAAGATACTGAAAAGGATATTTCAGTTCATTCAGCAAGCAGTTGGTAGCTCTGTTTCTTGGTACATGTTAACTATGGTGATGGTAAAATCTTCATTGCCACAAACAAAATTTATAATTGTCTTATTTGTTGACTCCACCTCCTGTTTGCTCTGATCAAAGCCCGTCTTCAGTCAAAGTTTAGTTTAGAAAAAAAATCCTGTTTTTTTCATGTAATTTTTTAAAAATGAATTTCAGAAAAATCTCTTGACCCATGAAAGGAAACAAGTGTGTGTGGGGGGTATATGTACAGAAGCATGGTTACAAGACATTCAGTGTCTAGAAGTTTGCATAAACATCAGAGTTTCTTGAGTATTACAGACATGGCATGAATTCTGAGCTGTAGAGACCTTCAGTTTTCTTCCAAGGTACTATAATAGCTCTTAAACAAACGGACCCAAGCTAAATCATGGTTTCTGTAAGCCTAAACTGATGATTTTTATAGTGGATGCTTGTCTCTCAGTGTAAGTAATCTATAGTGAACAGTGAACTTCTTGTCCTTTCTGGGATTAATGGCCTTGGTTTTCTGAGTCTGTTTTTCTAGATAGGAGAAGACAAATAACTTCTATGAGAGTTTTTTTATATTTAAATTACCAACATTTGGCAAGTGCTCCAAGATCTTTACATGGCAGCTTCTATACAGTGCAAAATACGGAAATGCTAAACAAGTGAAGAAAATCTTCATGTCCTCCATAGACTCCTCACTCACTAAGTAATGAAATTAAAGATACTTGTCACAACAATGCATTTTAATGGCCTTGTGTTTGGAAGGCATCCCTTTTCATAAAAGCATTAAGATCTTTCAGACATCATATCTCTTGTTAATGCCTGAAGAAATAAAAAGGAAAAGTTGTCATCTTCTTGCTGTCCCTCCTGTACCTGTTTCCCTGCACTGCACTTTATTTAAGGAACTCCTGTACTATGCAAATACTTTAATTCATCACTACTTTTTACTGTTCAATCATCAGGAACGTTTTTCCCCCCACAACTCCTGGTGATGAGACTGTAACTTGTTGATTAATCTGTGTATTCCTCTGATTTATCCTCTTTCTTCTCAACTTAATTCCCTTTTCCTGATTAAATAATCTGTTCTGATTTATAAATTATTTTCTAAACTGTTCCAGAAGCCACATGTTTTTTCTCATTTTTTACAGACCAGCTGTGTGCTTTGCTGAGTGAGCTACACAGTGCAATAGCTTCAGCTTTTAAGCCTTTTCTGGATCACACAGCATATTTTAGTAATTAAATGTTGATTCTTTTAGCTTACTGGAGCTTCCTATCCTGTGAGTAGAGCTACACATTTCAGCTGCTTAATTTCTACCAAGTGCACTTATCAAGTAACATTGCAAAATAGTCAAAGACTTTGCTGAAAGAGCAACTTTTTTTAAGAAATTGCCAGGGTTTCTAACATATTTAATTTCTTCTGTTTTGCATAAGGTTCTGACTAGGTCACATGTTTAACCTCTTGACCCTACTATGTTATACTGAGGGAGATTTCACTGTCATCTCAAAATTTACTCATGAGCTCTGAGCTATTGAGAAAAAGGTATAGAAATTAACAGAAACGGGTTTTTGTATTACAGGTTTTCCTTTTAACATGTAAGAAAGGAAGGACTTAAGGGGTGTGAAGTTCAGCAGACAAGGCCAAGAGCAGTAATCAGTTTGCCTCACCTACCTCAGTAGCTGCATGACAGCCCTTTAATGGTTGGTACCAGTGAACCTTTCGTGAGGTTAGAAGGGACTGTTTTATGTAAGCTGGAACATATGATTTTTTTCTCCACTTCTAATACCAATTTACTGCTTTATTTAGATCCTGAAGCTTCATGCCATTAGCAGAAGAACAGGCAATAAAAAAATTTGCTTAAATTCCGAGCACAGGTGGATGATGAAAGTTTAAGCTCTCCAAGTAGTCAGTAAGAGAACTATAGGAACACTTCTGTGTGAGTGCAGAGGAGGAACTCATTACAGGTAACCTGAGTTTTGCTTTGCCTTCTGAGTACTTCTACTTCTTCAGCAGAATGGGCTTTCTGAACAATGCTTCATGTGTTAGGTTACAAAGCTATTTTCACTAGTTTCAAGTACCCCTTTCATCTTGGTTGCATGCAGGCTGGCTAGGATGGACCCTACCAAAAGGCATAATGGGAAATAAGGAAGAAATACAGACAGCAGGAAAGATTCAACTTAGGATCCAGTTCTGATTAATTTGATTTTGGCCTTCACTCTTAAGGATCCTGGCACACATTTGAGATTGAAGGTCTGCTCTGCAGTAACCAGCAGGCTCTTTGGAGTGCCTTTTCTGTGAAACAACAGCCTGAACTATAGATTTCCTTTCTTTATGAGGAGTTTCAAATCTGTTTTTTTTTTTTTTCCAAACAAGAAAATGGTTTATATGTAATAGGTACAATGGCTATGAAAAGTGGAAAGGAAAAAAAAAAAAAAGTCCAGTAAAACTGTGTAAAAGCAGTAAAACCAGCCAACCAAAGAAAGGAAGCTTCCTGAATTAGGCTATGTGTATTTTAAATACAGCCCACTGTGACTTGCTATGTCAGAACATATTGTGCATGGTGTCCCCGCTATTTTAGAGATAAGATCAAATTTGTAATTTAGATCAGAATGTCCCTCCCAAATGTGAACTTCTTAAGCATTACTGAGTCCAATGGAAAACTATGATCTGTGTGGTTGTAACAAAACAACTCAAAATGCTCACAAACTTGGAAATTCAGTTTTCTAAACAAAACAGGTTCCATTAAGAAACCCTGCTGGGCCAGGTGCTTACATCATAGCAGCCCTATAAAGGTGCAGGTAAGTGTCTCAGGACTAGCAGTCTGTGCTAGGCTGTGCTGTGCTTTCTAACACAGTACTTGGCTGATGGTCTCTCTTGCCCTTCCCAGTTGTGGTTCTTTATCAGTGGCAAGTGCAGGCTCTGTTGGAAGACCCAATGCGTGGCTTAGATGCACCAGACCAGAGAGGAAGTGAAGAAACCTGACTACCAGATATCTGGGAAACAGAGTTAACACTAGCTTATTCACAGCAATTACAGGTTCCTAGGTGCTGACAGAAAGGTGTGGCTGTTGGGGACTTGTGCTTTTTTTTGCAGGTTTAGAGTTTTGGGGTATTTTAGTCAGAGGATAGGAAAGAAAAAAACAACTCAAAACACCCATCCTGATTGTACTCTCCAAGTGTCTGCTGGGTCTTCTCTTTCTTGTGGATGAAATCCGTACTATGTCCCTGGGATTTTATTTTACTTCACTTCTTGCTGACCAGGCATCCACAAGTACAGAGACAGGCAGGCAGTATCTGCAGTCTGCTGTGGTGACATTGCCAGGGTGGTAGCACAGGAAATGTCAGGACACACTGTGGCCATGACATTAAACACCTGCCTTTCAGCTATATTTGAGCAAAATAAGGAGATTTTTTAACTTGTGCAATATCTGCTTACCTCACCTCTTGGTGAGTGTTTGTATTCACCTGGTGGCTCTTACTGTGAAGCTTCACAATGCTTTTCCAGGGAATGCAGGTGCTTATGGCTCAAAGCCGGATTACCCTAGCCTCAGGGGGCTCTGTGTAAACTGCAGCATCCGTCCATGTCAATGTGCCATTAAATGACATTAACAGCTGCTGCTGAAGGCAGTGCAGGTGGAGGAAGGAAACTCGATACCAGGAAGCTCAGCTGGTGGTGCAGTCGGCTCAGGTCTGTTCTGTGGGGTGTCAGCACCAGTGCACAGGGTAATTCCTGCATTGAACAGGTCTCCACATTGAGTGATTAAATAGTCCTGTACCTCCTATGGCTGCCGAGCCCAGAGCACTAGATATCCGGTAATTGAGCTTTGATTCCACAAACTTCTGTAAAGTCTTGTCATTTTAGCTTTTCTTCCCAAGTATATAAAAATACCAACCAGGCACAGAGGAACCGTGCCTCTTACCACAGTTGTGAGTGTGCCCAGCTGCCAGCTGTGAGCCCTGGGAGGATGCTCTGAGGATGGGCTGAGTGGAGACAGAGTCAGATACAAGCAACACACTTTAACTTCGATTGGCACTTTGCCTTGTCAGTGCAATTTTTCTTACCACCTTTACCATTTTTACGAATTAGAAGTAACGTAGAGGGAAAATGGGACATTACACCCAATTAACTTTGCTGCTCCTCTGAATCTATTCTGTGCTTAGCAGAGCTTGGCATTTCTGGCTCTTGAGAAAAAAAATACTGGTTTTCGACGGAAAACGCTTGGAAATCTTGGTGGCTGCAGTGGAGACCAGGATGTCTCGGAGAAGTGGCGGGGGAGCGCGGCCCGCAGGGGGCAGCAGAGCGGGGCGGCTCCGGCCCCTTGGCCGCGAGTGGTTCGTGCCACCTTCCGTGCCTCCTCCGTGGAAATTAATTCTCCATTGCAGTACAAGACAGAACAGCCAGGTTTCCCTTCGGGAACTACTCTGTTCAGAAAGTGACATGCTGCTCCACAAAATTTCTTTTCAGTGTAGAATCACAGTCAAAGTAGCATTCAAGTCACTTCATGTTCAGGTGCATGAAGTGACTGATGTGAGAAGGAGGATGGTGCTTTCCTATAAAAGTGTTGGTGCTGTAAGTACTCAGATACTATTGCATGACACTGTAAGAAGACAGAAAATTGAGTGGTTCTGAGTCTGAAGAAATTAATTTAGGAAGGATAGAAAAAGCTCAGAATATCTAGTCTTGACTGTTCAGTGACCCTTTAACAGGGTGGCCATCTCCAGAATACAGCAAGGATAATAAAAATTGGGGGTTTTTTTATATGTATAGACACACTGGTATTGATGGTGATAATTTATCAAAAACCAGAAGTTCACAGCTGGTAAGAACACCCATTCATGAAAATGTGATGACAGGAGTTATGCCTGACAAAGATCAATCTAACTATACCATCTGTCTGTGTGCTTGTGTGCCTTTCCTGCACTGCAGACATCTAGCCTAGAGATCAGGAAGTTTATGTCAGGCTCCCATCAGGGTCAAAACTTCAGCCAAATATGTTTTGATTCGTTGTTTTTCTAGATGCTTCCATTGTTGTCAGAAAATCATCTTTAAACTGAAATGATTCCAAATTATGTTGAAATACTGCTTATGGTTACAGCAGATTTGTGCAGAAAAGGCATCCTATTAAACAGGAAGATTTGTTTGTATGGGTAGGATGCAGAAAGTGTTCTAGTTATACTCATCTTCCTTTGCAATTTACACCCACGTTGGGCACTGTCATTTACATAAGCCAAGGAGAGGGAAACAATATTCGATTGAGAAATCTACAGAAATGTGCAGCAGGAATACAATTATGGAGGGCATTTTAACATTTTTTTGTCCAGTGTTAAATTCTATAGGATCTTTTTGTCTGTGTTGTCTTCTCTTGTTAATCCCTCAAAATACTAATATGTGTATTAACAGAAGAAAACCCCAAAATTCATAGAGACTCTGTAACTCCAGTCATATGAGAGGTGGGAAATGTGCCATATGTCTCAATAGACCTTGATAACCTGTCTGCTGTCAGAATATTTTGGTCTACTTTTCATTGTAATCCTTTAGCAAAAGTACTGTCATAGGACAGTGGATTAAGATTTTGAAAGTGTTTGTTACTCCAAATGGTTTACTAAAAACAAGCTAGAAAATGAACAACCATCAGGTGTTTTCAATGTATTCAGTCCATGCTATTAACATATTATAACCTCTGTTCTACAGAAGTAGAAATTACTGGGAATTTGGCTATTGATTGTAGAGGGAGGAGGATTACATCTTGTGTTACTGTGTTAATCATTATGGGTAAATATTTCTCTAAAAGGTAGGACTGTAGAAATTTCCAGGGGCAGACTGATGGTCTAACATCCTGTTTTCAACAGCAGCCAATTCCCAGGGCCCCATAGGAAGGCAGATCCCCTCCCTTCCCCCCATGTCAGTTGTACCAGTCTCTCTCAGGTAAATCTGGCTGATAACTCAGGCTGATTTCATGCCAGCCAGCTCACCATTCTGCCTGACCTAAACCTGAGCCTGTACACCCACCCACAACCACGTGTTTATCAACCTTTTCCTTCAGGGCTTCTTCACTCTATGACCTGTGGCAGCAATGGATCTCCAGGTTAATTATAAAAGGCAATAAGATATTTCCTTTGTGCTACTTTAATTCTATTAACCCACATTAATATCCAGAGCATCTCCGTTTACTTCACAGTTATCAGACAGTTGCTAGTAAAAAATGAGAGCACAAGTAGGGCAATTTTCTTGTCATGATTTTTGGTGTCTTTCTGTTCCTGTTCTGCACCAGGGAGAATTGGTGTTTCAGACAGGTCTGTTCTAAGCACTCACTGCGAGCCATACCTCTACTGTATCTGTTTTCTCTGCTTACATCCAAACTGACATGCATATGACTGTGTATGTGTGAATTTTAAAAAGTTTTGTGAGTTTTTCTTAGACAAAGCTAATGGGAAAAGAATACCCATTGCAGAAGATGGATTTTGAAATAAATGCAGCAGACCTAAACTGTTTGCTTTCCATGCAAAGCTGCAACAAAGAAGAATTTAAACACATCTCTTGATACGCCATTTCTGCTTACCCCTGCAAGGTGATACAATTCTGCCCCAGCAAGAAATATAGGCCAACTTAAGGAGGCTTCATAGAATTCCATGTGTTAGTCAGTCCAGCCACTCAGGTAGCTTTTCAGTCCTTCAGTAGCTCCTCTCAAATATTTCCTGAGGTGGGAATGGTGCTCTATTATCCTATAATAAACTTCTCAAAGAAGTAACCTAGGTAGGCCAGAAGTGCAGCAAAATGCCTAAGCATGGTGAGGTTATGAGAAAAAGAATAGCAGCTAATTGTTCAGGGAAATGCAATTTTCAAATTAGTGCTAATTACAATAGTCTTTATCTCCTTCAAGGCTGCAGCATCCTGAAGGATGACACATGGGAAATCTGAGGAGTGGCCATCCAGATTCAAAGATACAGTGTGTGACCAAATATATAAGTGGTGAGGTGTGTAAATCCATTTCCTTCCTAGGACCAACGTTAGAGGGGAAGTTCCCTAAGTAATATTTAGTCAGTTCCTTAAGTAATATTTGTGGCTCAGCTATTATTAAGTATCTTCACTGTTTAGTCCTTCCTACGTTCCCTCCTAATAACTTTAGTCCAGTTAGACCCACCATTATCTTCTGTATTGATTATGATTTTACTTTTTTCTATTATTATGATGACTTAGGCACAGAGGAAATGAGACAGTTCTTGGTAATAGGATAAGAAAATTTCATTCTACTGTAGATATAGACATGTTTGCTACAATGTTTTAGGAGCTGGAAGGACCAAAGTTTCCTGATGAAGAAGGTGCCCTGATTTCACGAGTCAGTATGACCTGGTATTTTATGGTTAAAATACCTCCCCTTCCTTCTCTTCCACCTTCTTTTCTTTTTATATGACTTCTAATAAACTTCTTTTTAGTATGTAGAAAGGAAATAAATAATAGAACAAACAGAAGATCTTTCACTTACACTATGCAACTTTTATGGACAACTCCCTGTCCCAGCCGTGCGTGTGAACAGGCAGTGGGCTGTGAGAGTCCATTAGGAACTCCAGAATGCCCATGTAGATCATTCTGAGATGGGAGCACATGGAGATCTGAAACAAGGGAGAAGCCAAACAGCCGAGAACTTCTGTAGCACTGTGCAGATGTTCTACACAAATGCCTGGTTTCCAACATCCTCTGCCCTGAAGCAGGGCTGAAGTCAACCACTTGCTATTCTGGTCTTCTGTCATAAGATAGTGCTGAAGAGGAATATTGGTTTTGCCCTGCTTACTCTTCTGTTTCCTTTCCTGTGAACAAAGATGAAATGTCTTGTCTTTCCCTTTGTAAACTGAAAGAAGTCAAACACATGTAGTGATTTCCTGTCACTAATGCTCCCACTCCCTGAAATATGTACATTCCTCACACTTATGGAAGAATTTGCACTCCATAATTTATTTCTGCCTCTAAAATTTCCTTATTTCCTGCCACAATGACAATACTGGAATCAGAAGAGATCTATCATTTGCTATTATCTCTAGGGAGTGGAGCATGATTTTAAATGCAGCTACCTGACAATATAACAGTGGAGCTAATGGTGGGTGTGCCTGTTTTCTACTCCCCTACCTACCTACCTTAACAGGTTCCCATTTGTGACCTGGGTAAGCCACACCCCTGTGTGAGCAATGCTGCTGCTCCTGTGCTGCATTATTTTTATATGACATCTTTGCTGAACTGTCCTGCTTGCATGACTGACTAAACCAAACCTACTGCTGGAGAATGAGTGACAGGCTTCCAGCATTTCACGTGTATCTCCAGCCACAGTGCTGTGGGCTGTGACCCAGTTGTGAACTGAATGGGAGACCTACTTGAAAAAGGAAATGGTGAAGATGAATCAGGGGGTGGTACTTCTTCTGCTGAGTCAGAACTGTATTGATGCTCTGTATGCTTCAGCAATATCTGAAGTGATGCTATCTAGGTCCCTAAGAATTTGTGACTGAAAAATTAAAAAGCTGTCTTTTCATTCAGATACAGACACATGATAAATTAAACTGTCCTGTATTTGTCTCGATACATTTCATATTTCTCAGTTGATTTCAAATTCCAGTCTTTTTTATTTAATAAAACAAAAGTAATAACTATAAAAGTGTACAATTATGATTTATAGACATGTTTAATGAAAAGCCCTCCTGAATAAAGGTAAAAATACCTTTTTATTGAAAAACCTGCCCTTCTAGGACTTTTCAGCCTTCTTTAAAAACTCAGTAATTTTTGTTTCTCTATAAAATGGTTTTAACTGTCTGGCTCTACAGATCACATCTACCAGGCGTAATTCTCATTTTCCCCACTCTTGGGTTACAGACTGTGTGAAATGCTCTGACATGGATGCATAAAGGTACATGGGAGAATCCTGCTACTGTTATCATTACCTGCTTGGCTTCAGTGGACTTGCTCTGTGTTCATGTCCAGAAACAGCTTTTCCTGACTAACCCATTCCCTTTTGTCCTTTCTGTTTGTTCCAGGGGAAATTACTGGCACATGGCATTGTATTACTGATTGAGCTAACATTTTTTTACTTTGTTGCTGTATAGTTAAAAAGTACTTTGAGAACTCAACAGGAACATGGACTTTAAGTAGAAAGTAGGATAGCAATTAAAAGCAGAAGATATTAAAAGAAACATTTTCTGCAGTTGCAGTCTGTGACTCTACATTATCAGTAAAGATGGAAGCAAGGTATTATTGCAGGTAACTTCAGGAATTTAATTTTTATTCAATTCAACCGTAACTGAAGTAATTTCATAAAATACATACTGAGGACTTTGCACAAATAAAATGTGTATTCTGCATTTCAAACTCCTGATGTGGGAATTTCTAATTTTAGATTTGTGTGTGTGAGATCAGCAGGAAAGGCTCTGAGTTTTTGTAGTAATCTTGTACTAGCCATGTACCAAGAGTGTTAAGTGAGACCAAGCAGTTATATCAATAGGTCTGAGAAGTGATTTGATGCTTGTAGCTAAACCAAGCTGGACATTCAGATAGCTGTATGTGTTATATCAATTCAAAAGGGTAACAGTAACTGCAAATGCAGCAAAGATGGATTTGCCAGTGAAAGACAAAAGAGAAAAAGACTCAAGAAAGAAACTGCACAGTATTATATATTGGTTTGTATATTGCATACAAGAGCACCTGTGGCAACTGACTTTGGGGGCTCAGTTTCTGGTATGTGTCAGGCTCTGTTATGACTTAGCAGGCTAAAATTTTCACATGAGCTGTAATACCCCAAAAAGAGAGCCTGGCAGTTACATGGTGCTGAGCTACCAGTATGTTTGTAAAGTACAACAGTGAGAGCTGGCAGAAAAAAGAAGCAGCTTTGAGAAAACATAGTTGATCAAGCCTCCAGATCTTGGTAAGTCTGGTTCTGAAATACTTTACATGCATCTGTCCGTTTGATAATCTCTGCTATAAATGGGTTTCATGCCTTAGGGATGATGAAGGCAGAATAGATCTTAATCCCCCTGGAAAGTGAAGGCTATTAGAAGTTAATTAAAACCTCATTTTGTGGCAATACAAATGGGACTTTATAACCTTAATGACCACAGGTGTGAGTTCTTGTACAATTTGTAACTTCAATTACTCCCAAATCTCATAGTATTAATATTCCAGTTGATCATGTGTTACAGGAACTTTCCTTTCTCCTCTGGACTGTGTCAGCAGTTAGCCTGAAGATGGACAGGAGATTTTGATGGGGAAAAAAAAAAAACAAAACCTCAGCCTTTTACCATGTCCACATTTAGGCAATTTGTTACGGTAATTCCAGACTACCCACCCTTGCCTGCTGTTCTAAGAGGGCAGACCTTCTTCCTGTTCCATCTGCTGCATGCTCTGTGTCCATCTGGTGATCAAGGACTTTACATAGAAAGGCCTGTTGATTCTGTGACAGCCAGTTTCATTTTTCCCACAGGATAATGGTCTTTTGGCCTCCTGGCAAAAAAAAAAAAAAAAAAAAAAAAAAAAAAAAATCAGTAATGCTGGTGATGGGAAACAAGGTAGTTACAAAAAAAAAAAAAAAAAAAAAAAGAAGGTGCCTACACTTTAAATATCTTGCTGTTTCTATGTAATTATATTAGCTTTTTCACAATAACTATTGCTTCAGATATTCATACTGTAGTATCATCCTGTAATTAACCCGCTGTGCCTTTGGACCATTGTAGTCACAAAGCACTGGCAGGTTTTGAACTGAAAGCTCAGCTTCCTGGTTGGATTATGTTTTGCCACCATATTCTATATTGTCTATGAGCAGTCTGTATGATTATATACCTTTGGACAGTCTATCCCGCTGTAAAAATCAGCAGAATAGGGTTATTTTAGTCAAACTAATTCCCAAGTAGTGATTTACTTTCTATTCCTCCATCTTGTTTCTGTAAGCTAGTGCCAAGTCCCAAGCACAGTATGAAATGGTCACAGCAGTGGACCATGACTCTGGCAGGAAAGAAGAGCTCTAAACTGTGGCAAATCTACTTCAGATTATCAGAACCAAGGACATAAGGTCATTGGGCCTGGCAAACAGGAACAAGCTGAAACCAAGCAGAGACTTCTCCCAGAGGTGTCAGGGAGTGAAAGAGGGAGACTGTGAGGAAAGAGGGAGTGACTGTATTAAAACTCCACAGGGGGTGAGAGAGAATGGCAAACATGGAATAATGAGCTGCAGCCATGAATACATGCAGAGTGTGCCTAAGGCAAGCCACAGCTGGGCACAGGAGCACCTTTCCAGAGCAGAGACCTGTTGCTTGCTAGAAGCCTGGCACCTCTAGTACTGTTGGTTGGGAGTCAATCCTGCCCAGGACGGCAAGGGAGTGGTCAGAGGGAGCTATCAACACAGCAAACCCACATTTTGGGGACCTCCTGAGTCAGTAGTTACAGGCATGTCTTCATGTTTCATAGCCCTTGTAGCTTGTTTTCCATGAGCTTACCCAGCTACTTTTTGGGAGCATTTATACTCTTCATGATCAGTGATTCTTCTAACATAATTTCACACAGAAATGTGGTGCTTGGTTTTCTTCGAATCCACTGTAGGATTCAAATCCACTCCAGGGTAGGAAATAATGAACAGCTATTCCCTGTTCACTTCTGCACACCAGCCATGATCTTCTATGTCTCTGTCACCCATTCCCTGCCACTGTCTTTTGTCCAAGCCAAAGATCACACATTTGTTTATCCTTTTTTAATCCAAAAATAATTCTAGAGTTCTTTTTCTCAACTCTGCTGTACACATCTCATATTGCTTCAACAGCTTATCTTGAGCTTTGTTTTTGCCACCTAGGAAGTACCATATGTTCACTCCATATAAGTGGTTGGCTCCATAATCCCTGTACTGTAGGCAGAGCTTTGGGGATGAAGAAAAAGTTGTTCCAAATGTTGCTTTCATGCAAAGAGGGGTGACACAGGCTACACAAGGGGTGAAGAGACTGTGAATAGTTGCATGGTCAAGTAGCAAGGCAGCAAACAAAATACTCTCATTACTAGAGTTGTGCATCTTGTTGGCAGGGGAAGGGAAAGAGATTCTGAGAGTATCCAAGAAAAGGAGGCTACTCACCATGCATGTAGGTTATTTTTTCTTGGAGGATATGAATTTGATGATTAGAAGGTGCTGCTTTTCAAACAAATATTGGTAAATCAAATAAACATCTTTGTGCTGTTTTCCAAGAAATTGGGAGAGCTGCAACTAAAATAGACATAACTGAGAAGACTGTATTTTTATTGTCTGTCTATTATCCATGAACAAATCTTTTGCTCATCTGCACTTATAAGATTTCCATCAAAATTATCAATATTCTCAAAGTTGATGCCGACCTTGCAAATTTTCCCAGAGATCTGATCATTGTGCCTTTCTCTCTCATGCCAATGATTATTGTGCCATACTCTTACCATATAGGAAGGGGGGTCCTTTTCCATAGTGAACTACAGGTTTAGTCTCTGTGCCTGCTCTTAGAAAAGCAGTTTTGTTGGTGCCTTGCAGAGGGTGGGAAGCCCCACGTACACACCTCGTTCCACAGGGAAATACAGTCCCGAAGGTACAACTTGTAACTAACCAGGGCAATCTCACAGGTCTGTGAACTCCGGCTGAAACCACAGAGGTAACCAGCTGTCTGCATACCAAAATTTAAATAGACTCATCAGAATGACCAGGAACAAGTGCTAAGGGATAGCCCCACCGGTAGACAACATACTTGAGAAAGAACTTGTTCCTGTTGATTATGACACATCTAGTATCCACCTGCAAACCCACAAAAGCAGCATTACAACCAGGACTTAAGACAGGGAGTGATTCATATGGAAATGCAATTGTTTGTAGGAACAAGACACCTTGCCACAAAAAGAATCGTGTAACACTCAATCTTGCCTTGAGAGTGGATGTTCTAATTTATTTGCCTTGGGCTATATTACCTTCCCTGGGATGAGAAGAGACCAGTAATTGGGAAAACAACAAAAAGGATGCTGCATACTAAATGCAGACCCTTCATTCATTCCTCTGCGCTAGGCAATGATTTCTTCCTCTCATCCTCAGATCCTTGTCATGTCGATAGCTCAATATCCTGCCCTGGGGACAGACACCTGAGCGGCAGAAGCAGCAGAGGCATTGAGCACAGAGAGGGTGAGGCACTCATAGTTCAGTGCATTTTCCATTTTTCCAATGCAGATTTCCTCTTCAATTCTCTGGTCGTTAACATGTTAACGGGTAAGGACATTGCATAGCCACAACTGTTTTCTCGTGGACTTAATTTAATTACATGGAGACAGGAGATAAATTATTTTAAAAATGCTCTAAGTTATTTGTTCTGTCATGTCTTTCAAACAAAAGCATCTCCTTTGCTTATAATTCCCTTGATTACTGAAGGAATGTAGAGCTCATGACAGATGCCCAGGACTGCAGATGAAGATGTGTGCTAGGCCGTGTGGGGTAGTGTAGGGTTATGGCGCTCCCTCAGCCCAGATCCGGAAGAACTGAGCATCTGAAATGCTGAAGTCCACACCTGCAATCTGGCTCTGGGCCAGCCGGCTTGGGCAGACCACACTCACCTTGTTGGAACTTTGGCACTGAGGCTGATGCTGTCATTCATGCACTGAGCTGCACCGGCTTTGTGCCTGTCAACGCCGAGGCTGGCTGGGATCTGCGTGCTTTCTGATGAGCCTGGTACCCATTCCCGGAGCACGGACAACAACTGACAGCCCTGGGTGGCTCACGAATTGCTGTGGGAAGAAGGGAGGACAGTGTCCAGCTTTCACACAGCACTTTCTTACAGTGCTCAGAGGTGGGTGCCGGAGAACGGGACTGAGTGGCCGCCAGTGGCTCCTGCGAGCCCTAACGCCCATTTTCCAGTGCCGGGAGGTGGCTGTGTGACAGACGGAGCGTTCTGGGTCCCCCCCTCGAAGCTCCTCTCCCCAGGCTGCACCCCGACACCCAATATTCCCGTGAGCAGAGGGAATGCCACCCTGCACCGGCACCTCAGCGTCCCACAGCGACTTTGCCCGGTGTCACCCGAGGCGAGGACATCGGGCACTCCGGTGGCCCGGAGCCGGCGCGGGGCCGGCAGCCCGGCGGGGCGGAGGGGGAAGCGGAGCCCCGCGCAGCCCGGCCCGCCCCCGCCCGGCCCCTGCGGCCGCCCGCGGCCAAGTGCGCGGGG
>VZUI01000402.1:0-19746 GCA_013401135.1 Cettia cetti | reverse complement strand
CCCGCCCCCCCCCCCCCCCCCCGCCCGCCCCGCGCCCTGCCAGGGCCGGCAGAGCCAGGCCGCGCCCGCCAGGGGGCACCCCAGGGCCGAGGCGGTGTCGCCTGCGCTCATTTACCTTCCCTTACTTATTTGATCCATTTTACTTGACTTTATGGTGTTTTTATTTTATTACTTAGTTTTTTTCTTTTATAAAAGTGGTTTTTGTTTGTTTTTTAAAAATAATTTCCTTTTTTGTTTTACCCGAAGGCAATAAACCCTAATGTGGTGAGTCCAAGTGTGCTCCTGGCAGTGATGCTCTAAGGGTCATGCTTGCTGGCTCGAAAGGAGCAAGTAATGAGTTAGGTGCCCAGCCGAACATTTATAATGGCAAAGGGTTTCCCTCTCAGATATTCAGAGACTCTTTTGCGTCCAAACTCAGAATGGTATTTATTATTTAGCCCCTGCTCTACTCATTTATTCAGGTTTATTTATAAATAGAAGTATATGGCTCAATAAGTGAACTGTTATTGAAAATACTTTTTAGCAATAAGGCATGAATTTGCTGCTATGTTCCTTCTGACACTGGAGTAAAGATTTAATGGTAGCACAATGCCTCTCTTACAGTATGATTTCTGTCACTAAAGTAATGGCAAGTGGAATAAGAGACAGGTGGTGGTATCTATAAACTCTGCTAATGGCCCCATCAACATATGTTTAATGTATTTTAAACTATACTTCACATCCTACTGTTGCCAGTACATTTCCTCTGGCACCTCTGCTCAACAAAGAAATTTGGAGAGGAAAGGAAACATTAATAAATCCAAAGTGTTTAATTTGAAAGCAGATATAAAGCTTAACACTCTCATAAGAAGGTTTATTTGACAAGAGATCAGCTCATTACAGACCTCAATAATTTTGTTGCTAGCATTAGTGAAAGGCTTTGACAAAGCAAAGGCTTTTTAGATATAGTTATGGCCTTTCTGCTGTGTTTGGTGTTTGATCATGTCATGCAACAGCATCGCCTTCTAATGGATTACAAAAGTCGACCAGTCATGAGACAACCCTGGGTAAATGTTTGTTGGGAGGAAAAAAGATCAGTCTACAACAACAGGATTCCTCCCGCTTAGTTTTTTAAAATGTATCTTCCTTTTTGTACTGCACAGAGAGATTTCAGGCTTCAGGCACTGCCATTTCACCTCCAGACTTTCAGAGGGCGAGCTTTGGGTGGTGACAGCTTGTCTTTCTCCTCCTCTCTGTCCCGGTGCCCCAGGTGCTGCAGGGCCGTAATCCCCGGCAGTGTCGCCAAGCGCTTTGAGAGCGTCGATAACAGCAATGACAGCACAAGACTTGCCAACGAATTTGGAGTGAAATCAGCTGTCTTTAGAGTGCAGAGATCCCACAAAGATGGAAATCTGCAGGAGTAGTCTCCTGTGAGTGTGGGAGTTCAAGACTTCAGTCATTAGGACTGAATTCTGCCTGATTTACTCACGAAATTTCTACTGAAAACAATATTTAATGTGGCATATCCTGAATGTGCGTTGTGTGAAACAGCTACCATTGGACAGCCTGGTTTAGTAGCACTGTTACAATCCATCAACAGACACACTTTGTCCCAAAGAGCTGTGTTTCTTGAAACACATAACTGTGATGTTGGCATGCTTTTCCTGGGGCTGTGCTTGTCTAGCAATGATGACAGCCAAAATTCCCAGCTGAACTGCTGTATTCACAGCATGCCTCTGATTAGCCATAACTAAGCTGAAATCATTCAAAATTGCCTATTTTCTTATGCCCTTCTCAGGATACAAGGTCCTTTCCAAAAAGTGGATATTTGGTGTGATACTAGGACAAAGAAACAGTGTCAGATGTAAAATGCCAGTGCAAGGGAGATGAGGAGCTCTTAGGTACCAACCCCCAGCTGGACTTTTTGTATCCCAGCTCCTATGAGTTTTTATCTATGGAGTCTACATAATGTACACCTGTAGGAATCAACTCCTCACAGAAGACAGCCTCCATCCTTAGCTCCTGTTGGGGTTCAGGAGGAGACAGAGGAGATGTTTTCATTTCATAGCTTTTCCCTTCAGGAATCTGTTCAGGAAAGGGTGCCCAAGGTGCACTTAATCTCCTGACAGAGAAGAGTCCTCTCCCAGAACTGGGCACAGAGCATCAGTCCCTATGGTTCTGGGTGAGAGCAGTCACTAAAGAGCTACTGGCTTAAATACAGAATTATCCTGAGAGCAGTCATGGCAACTGTGTACAACATGCACTATGAGGAGAGGCTGAGATCAGATACAAACTCATGGGTTCTGCCCCAAGCTAAGAATTTTTTTTAAATCTTTAAAATAAGGCTGTGACCATGCCTTATTTATTTGGATTGTTTTCTTCATTTAAAGTACCTGCTTAGGGTAAAAAAAGCCTAAGAATTAAATAAATAAAATTAATTAAATAAAAAGCCTGAGAATTAAATAAATTGCTATACATTCTCAAGTCCTCTACACTATATTTCTAAGTGTTATTTGCTATAACAGTTAATAACAAAACCATTTGTTATCATATTCTAGGAAAAATACAAGTATTTTCTATTCACATATAAAAATAATTCAAATTGAGTTTGTGTTGTCAGTGCTATGCCATTCATGCTGTGATTTCCACCAGAACACTAGTTTATGGAGCTTTTTTCTGTTATTAATGAGGATGATTTCCACTCTGATGAAATGAAGCACTTCAACATGCACTTAGTCTTAATTGAAAGTCAATGAATCTACTGATATATGTAAAGTTAACTTATTAAAAGCTGGACTGGAATATACAGCAACCTGAAGGAATGTTTCCTCTTCCCTCTTAATCATTAAATAGGATCTTCCCTCAGATACAGTGTGTCCTTTCCCCTCATTTTAGCCAGTGCAGCTCTCTGACCCAAATGCTGTTACTCATGAAGAACCTCAGAGAAACAAATCAGCCACTAGAAACTCTTATTTGGCTTTGCAGTTATGATTCTTAACACCCAAAGTTAGACTTCATCTCTCAAACTCTGTAATAAAAAAAATTATAAAGGGGGATCACAGTTATGAGACCTCCTCCATGTTGTACTGTCTCTTTTGGAGCCCATTTTCCCTCTTGCTTTACTTTTTGATTTTTCTCAGGGGTCAGTGATAAGAAAAAGTGTTGCAGATGATCTCCCACTTGTCTGTTTTGGCTTTTACATTCACAGGTCCATACCTCCTGTCACCGGCTTGCCCAGTTCCTGATTTACCCACCCAGACAGAGAGGGGGTGAGCAGTGCCTCACAGCGCTTCATGTGCACCGGAGGTGGTGGACTCCTCAGGCTGTGTCCTGACTGTGGCAGATGGGACTAGAGTTTAACATATTGCTAACAAAGTAGAGCCAGACTGACTCTCCCAGCTCCATGTTTGACTGGGTGTTTTTAAGGGACACAGGCCAACAGAGGGAGGGTTTGTTACTGTTAAAGAATATGCAGCATATGTATGCACTGGGCTAAGACCAGCACCACCAAGGCTCTCAGCTGCAAGAGCACAGCTTAGTGAGATTTCCCTTCAACTTGCTCTGTAGAGCAGCTGCTTTCCCTGCATGTGAAAGATAAATCTGGGCTATTTGAGATCATCCCCAGCTTTTTCTTTCCCTGTGCCTTCCCACGCCTTGTTATTTTTCATCTGTATATTTATATTTATATCACTGAATTTTATTTTCATTTTTTATTTTCATTTTATGGATAAATACCTCTACTTGCTCATCTTTTCTACCTCTGTATCCATTCCTAACAAGGTGCTAATAATTCTCTCAGGTACCCCTGAAGTACTGGACTTTACATACAACCCCGCTGAGCCTCTGCATGCAGTATAGTATTGCAGTTTATTTCCTTTGGGTTGTTTGTGGCTCTCTCAGAGCTGCCCATTGATACTGAGGCAGAGATGGTTAACAAATACAGGCTGGGAAAATCAGTTGATCTTCCGTTTGCTGAAGGCCTGATGGAGAGCTGTACTGCAGTAGCTAATGCAAAGTTCTGGTTAAATATTGTCCTACCGTTTGCACTATGCCGTCTGTTGTTTTTACACTAGGGGCTTAGCAGAGGTTGGAGGCAGTATTGACTTTGTAATTAAACTATTTTAACTTCAGGATTTTGTAATCACCGCACTTAAACCATCTGTTATGGTACATGGGCAATTTCCCCACCCCCCACTCCACCCTTCCTCTCTGGGGACAAAACGCCATCGTGCTTTTAATTGCAAAGACCCCCTCAGGATGGGGACAGAAGGGGAAAATGAGGATAATTTCTTTTTTCTGAGATGATTCGCAAAAGTGCACAGAATTTGCTCTCCTTGAGAGAGGAGGGGCATGTAGGACATTCACTCCTGGCTCCTCCTGTCCCAGGAGCAAAGCAGAGGGCTTCGGAGAGGGCACCTCCCTTTTCTGACTGACTACTCAGACCTCACCATGAACTTCCATTGGGAGAAGTAAGAAAAGGGGATGGAGACCGAGGTCAACCAAGGTAGAGCCTGGCAAGAGAGCCAGGGGATATAGGATGTAGCTAGGGATGGAGCACAGCCCCATCCACAGGAATTGCTCCTGTGGAGAACCACTGAGCTCTTTGTGCTTAGGGAAACAAAATAGGAGAAAAGGTTAAGGTAGAAGAGGGAGAAGCAGATTTAGAGAAGCCATTTGTGTCTGTTAGCCTACCTGAGTATGTCCTCTGCTGACCAGGAGATCCAACACCTTGTAGCTGAAGTTCTCAATGCTGCTCAAACAGCATAATTTTGCACAGTACCATTTTGCACAAATCCCTCAGGATTCTGCAAGTAACATTAATTAGTACATAGTAAGCCATAGCATATTGTTCCTGTGATCTGGCATTCCCATAAAAATGATCATTAGCACTTGACAATCCTGAATTCTGGGTCTTCACCAGTCATTGCAGAGAAGAAGATCTTAGTTGAAATAGTTACGACAGTAATAATGACAGATATTAAAACCTGGGCTATCTTTCTCTGCCTTAGTAAAACAATTTCCTTTCTCCCAGTTGTGTGGATTCTTTTGTTTTGTTTCCATGAGTTGTTTTGTTCTGTGGTTTCAGCAGATCTAAATGCATGCTGAATGTGTGCTGAGATGAAGCAGAGTTTTTGCTGGATTCCTGCTTCCTGATTTGCTGCTCTTAATTTAAATCACTAGGTCAGGCATTTTTGTGCATCCCTATATATATTTTAGTTTTGTTTAATCTTGCCCCAGTTTTGTGTGTTCACCCTCATTCTGTTACTGGCAGTCAGCTTGGCAGAGCTCTTTTGACCAACATGTGAGAGAGACAAATGCACTCTCACATCTTGTCACATAAACCTGAGTTACTGAAAAAAGAAGGGAGAGAGAATTGGCAGGGTATCTTCCCAGTTGTATTCATCAAAATTCAATTTTTTTTCCTCTTGTTCTAGTTTGCCAAAGAATCATTTTCTTTCAGGACAGATCAAAGTGTTAAATCAGACAGCAAATCTTCACTATACCTAAGTCTCTGATCCAAATGTTCTCCCACATATCATGTCCATCACACAGGTTGCATAGACCTGTGCTTTGATCTTAAAATAATTTTGTTTGGCACTGTAGGTTTTTTGAAGCTCTTCTTGAGGGACAATAGAAAAACAGAGCTTGAGAGAGGCAGTTTTGCTGTTTAAGTAGTGTCAGCACTCCAGGACTCCTGAAGCTGATAGAGGGCTGTCCACCCTTTGGTATGTCTCAAACTGCCTGTCCCACTGACTCACTTCATGAACCTCTCGCAGGGAAATCACAAATTCACCAAAATTCCTGAAGGCTGACAGAAAACTGGTGAATGCATCATGATTGTAGGTAGCTGAGAAATTCCATTCAATTCAACCCCATCTGACAGCAGTAACCAGAGTTATCAATTACACTGGGTTTCACTAATTTCAATCCCATTCTACCTATTTCTTTTCCTAAACCAGGGGCCCTGTGCCATGCTGTAGTTGTGGAAAAGTGTAGCATTTGACCCAGTGCTGTTGTAGGCCAGTGACATGAAGTGAGAGCAGTGCCCACCCCCACCCATCCCCACTCTGTGAGTTATATTTTTATCTCTGTGGCTCTCCAGCATGCACTTTCCTGGTAAAGCCATTTCATTAATGCCAGTCAGCAGGAACTGCTGAGTGTGCGACACTTCAGAAGAACTGTTTGCTTACTTGAGAAACAGAATGCAGATGTGGAAGCCTTGCCTTACCTTTAGAACTGTCAAGATGAAAGAACAGAGGATAGCATTTTCAAATGTGATACCAGCAGTCTCAAAGGGGGCTTTACATGTTTTCATGTGTTTTTCTGCTTAGCACTACAAGGATGAAGATCAGTTTCTTTAAAGATAGATAAACTTTGCTATAGAAGCAAAATATCTATAAATTAGATGCCTGGGTATTTTTAGAAGATATTTTCTATTACTTACAGGATTAAGGACTGGATTCCTCATTCTTGCAGGGCTGCAGCCAGCCTGGGTTGGGGGTCACCAAGTAGTCCAAGCAGGTGGACAAACATCTCACCCTGACATTGCAGACTTCAGAGAGACTTTCCAGGGTCATGGAAAGCCAGCCTTTAAGCCACTTAAAGCTTGTCATGTACTAATGACAATTACATGACCTGTTGCCAATCAGGCATCTCAGTCTCAGCTGAGGCATCCAAGATTCCCACAGGATACATGGAGAGGCTCATGGAAATCATGTGAGCCACAATTCTAAGAATCTCTAAGAGCAGCAAGAGCTGAGGAAAGGGATTGCCTGAGCTAAAGCATTCCTTAGGGGCAGCCATTATTTTGCCTGGAGATAGATGAGAAATGGACAGAGTTCTAAGCCTAAATAGTACAGTTTTGCTTGCATCTGAGCTGTTCTCAGGGGCATATCACTTATCAGTGATAGAACATTTCTTGACTGCTGGTAGAAATAGTGTGAACCTCATTCCCAGCTAGGATATCTGGGATGTTCCTCTTGAAGGACTGTGATGGGATAGAGATCACATTGATGATTTAGAGTAGACGTGGATCCTGCAGTGGAAAAAATGTTGCTTTTTTCACGATTTTTCTGCTAAGGGAACAGCTTGGCTAAAGGCTGAAGCCTGAGCGTACTGTACAGGATCAACTGTACAGCCAGGAGATAAAGACCACCCTGCAAAGAGAGGAGAAAACCAAGCTGACCATATAGATATGGTTTTTGTTTCCTCTGATAGCACCATTCCACTACATGTAAACTTTGGAGCAGGATCAGAGATCTGATTTTCTTCCATATGAGCAAACACCATGATCAGCTGGAATTAAATATCAAATTTAATCTATGGCTTCGTTTTTTTTATTTAAGTGAAGTGTTATATTCCCAGTACAATGGAATGAGTCCATTTCAGTTTTGTCCTCATTTCAGTTTCATACACTCTTTTAAAAATTAATTTTCCAAGAATTTTCTGCATACCTTTTACTTAGAATGAAACTCACTTTTCATTTCTAGAAGGAATTTAGTGGTAGGAAACTTTTTATATTCTCTTCAAAAAATTCCTTAGACATTGCCCATACTATCAATCATAAAATGACAAGTATTTTGGCAGTTACAGAAAAAAGATTTTACATCCAGGGCACTGAAATTATTTCATGAGATCTCTCTCAGGAGCCAGAAGTTGGGTAACTGCTATCTGATGCATTCCTGGAGACTGGCCATGTGACCTCTAAAATGCAAGTGCTCACCAAGAACTGAAAGTTGGGGACTGTTAGAAAATCACAGCTGTTGTGGATTGGGTGTGGATGAGCACAGATCCAGTAGGTCAGTCATTGGACAGCACACCTACCTGGAAAAAATGTTTAGAGACAAGGGAATGATGCTGTTAAAGGATTACATACATCTGGCCTAGTGTTTGAAGGCTGATCATACTTTGAAGATGAAGCTTGGTAAAAACCAATAAAAAATAACAGAAGACAGGAAAGCCTATTACCGTATTACACACAGTTGGTATTTTTACTGTAATGGAGATTTTCAAAAACATTTCATTTTAAACTTAGAATGATCTCTACATATTTTGATGCAAAACAGGTGACTAATCAACAAAGTCTGAACAAAACTGAATTATATGGGAAAATTAAACTTGACAGAAATCAAAAAGGCATATAGTACTCTAAATGTACAATTTCAGTGTATGTCTCTTTTTACTGTAGCAACCAGGGCACAAGGGCAGTACGAACATGTGGTCCTTTATTTGATCAGGGATAATAATCAACTAAACCAAAAGGAAGGGAACTAGATTTTCCTAGTTCAGCTGCTAATATATTCTTTTACGTGTTCCCAGTTTTGTAACCATTGTAAAATGTAGCCATTGTTAAATGGGAAAAAACTGTGCAAATAGCAAAGAATACAAATGTTGAGAAATGGTATTTGCTGTCACTCTCATAATGCAATTGGCAAGATATTTCAGATCCCAGCCCTGTTTTCCTCCTGTTTTGCCTGTTTATGCCTTCATTGGCATAAGGTCTCAGGTCCTTTAAGAAGGCATTCTGCTGAGGCTTGTAGGTGCCGCAAAAGTCTGGTGACCATGGAAGCAGCATAGTTTGTGGTGGGATCTCCTGCTTTGCTGATTTTTCACCATCCCAGTAGTGTTGGTTACTTGAGGTCTAACCATTAGTAATGTTGCAACATCTGTCTTGAGGCTACAGGTCCTACAGTGCTTCTATTAGAGATATTCTCATCTTAGGCTGTGAAAGATGCATCTTCTTTCCATCAAAGACGTTTCAGCTAATGATTACTTAGACATGCATCGATCCTGCATACACAATCAGTGAGCTAGCCCTAGACTTTTACTTCAACTCTTACCTAGAACTAATGATTCTTATTAATGTCAATAATAACCATAAATCCTTGAAGGTTTTAAATCTGTAATTAGTTCAGATTTGTTGCTTCATGTTGGCCTGAACCCCAACCATAACTTCAGATTTCACAATGCCAGCCTCAGAAGTATGATTGTCAATGTGGTCTCCATCACATAAAACTCCAAATTAGTCTCATTTGTTTCTTCTAGATCTGGCTTTATTCTAAATGGCTTATCTTTTTTCATTTCCAAATGTAAATTTTAAATCAGTTCTAAGTCTAGTCTTAAGGCTAGACCTTGAAGGAATTATAACTAGATCATCTCGTCTGACAGTAAGCTTTGTGTAAGCTCAACAGCCCTTGCTAAACATGCAGAAACATGCAGAAACACCTCACTTTTACCTGTTCTAAGTAAATCTTAATTATAGTTCCGAGCACAATAGTAAGCTATATTGTTCTCTCTATGTTCTGGGTTTTTTTCTAGAACTTAGAATGGTTTGTGGGCCCCCTCCAAAAGGCAGCATTAAAAGCAGCATCAAACTTGATGGCCACATCTAAATCCAATATTATCTTGTGGTCTCAGCTTCATGTTGACCCAACTTCTGAAGTGAACCCTCATGCCAAAGATAAATCAGATTTAAGCCTCATCCTGAGTACATCACTAGGAAGAAAGCATCAAATGTTCAAGAATTGAACATATTAAGTTATACACATCATGCAAATCTTTATGACAAAAGCCACAAGCCAAACTCAGGCATTATGCAGCCTCATCCAACATCATAGCCTGAATCCAAGCCCATAAACCCAGTCATAACTATTCCCAAATCCTACAGACAGAGTTCACAATAAAAAACATAAATGTACATCCTGTTTCAGAGAGGTAGTTCAGCAGAGCTTTACCAGCCCTTATTTGCAACAGTCCAGAGGCCCTTGCCAACAAGCCCATCCTTGCCCAGACTACATCCCATGGCTAATACCAAGTTTAATCCAAACTTTAAAGTTAGGTTAGTGATTCCAGTTAAAGCATCGCCCAAAACTATTAATACAAAAAACTATTAAAGCTTACAAGCTGGAGCATATAGAACCTAAAACTAATTCTAATCTATCCTCAGTTTTCAAAAGCAGGTTTGGCCTCCTGAATTATGCTGATCTAATCACTAGCAGGCAGCCTCAATGCTTTTAGGTTTAGCTTGGTGGCCAGTTTTACTTTTAGCACAGTAATGTTGGTTGCTGTGGGATGCCCAGCCTGCAGCAGTACACCTCTGTCCACAGGTATGGAATTAATGACCTGTATTGTTTCTTTAATGTCAAGTATCTGCTTTTCTAAGACTGATAACACCTCTACAGGTTTTTTCCAAGTGCTGTAAGAGTGGGGATTTTTTTGTACCACTATTTCTTGCTTCATAAGCCTAAAGTGCAGTCAGTCCCGACCCCATACTGAGGGAAAATTACTGCACATACAAAACATCTGTTGCTACCCCTATCTATCTCTGACCTTCTAATAATCTGCACCAGGTATGAGATTCTGCTAAATGGCTTTGCACTGAAGACTCCCTCCCTCTCAGTGACCAACAATTACTTATATACAAGGTGGAGACAGTGATTTGGCATGTTGTATGATGGAACAATGTACAGGTTTACTTTTTACAAGTCATTTCACTGTGCTTTCACTACACATTTAAACTTTCTTGCTAATTTTGAGTTTGGAGCAATATTCTCATGGTCCTAATTAACTTCAGGGTCAAAGAACTGCACCCCTCTTCCAGCACAAATTCTGCACAGCTAGGCATGGGCTCATGGCACACAAGACAATTGGCTCTTCTCCAATACTGCTTCATCTTGGTTGATATAATTTGCATTAAAATCACTTTTACTTTAGAAGTAGAAGAAAACTTGACTCGCTCACCCACCTCTTTTGCTTTTCCTAGCACTAGTTCAGAGTAATTGATACTGACAAATAGATCTAAAGGATTTAATTTTTCATGTTTCTTTCTCAGAAAAAAAAAAAAAAAAAGCTTTGTTTTTTCTTTTAGGCAAGACTGATTTGACACTGTACTCAATAAGTACAAATTTTTAACACAGATTTTCAAGCATGTATATATTAAAACCAATGCATCCACAGAAATGCAACTGAACTGACTAATACAAAACCACCAAGTAGCAACTCCATTAATTCTTCATATAATTTACTGCAATGCTGTTACAACACAAAAGATAAAAATCTTCCCATGGGCTATTCACAAAAGCTATGAGTTATTTCATTTTATACAGACAAAATGTACTGAATTATCAAACCATTTATTTGATTGAACTAATGGATCATGAAATGGAAATTTCTCTTTTGGTTTTGCTAGTTACAATTATGATGGGTTTGTTCTGTTCTGCAGCACTACGAGAGAATTCTCTCTACTTGCTATTTTAATATTAGAATATTTTTATTTCTCTTTGCTCTTGACAATGAGCTGCAATTTCCAACAGTGTGACACTTCATGCTACTTTGTGTTCTGCAGCCTTCTGGAGAATCTGCACATTTAATGACATACAATCATATCTTATGTCAGATAATGTGCAGATACAGTAATTTATGGGGGGGGGGGGAAACCCAAAGAGCCCAACAAACCCCAGTGCAAAGTGGTTCACGTAACAAGAAGAAAATGACTGGAAATGGTGTATATAAATCCTATATCCCATATGAGGATAATGGACTAAGACCCTGCCTGCTAGTGATTGCCTCCTTTCTCTAAGTTCTACATATTTCACTTACATACATTCAATAATCTGGAAGTTTTGACCTTAAATTGATTATTTGTGCCATGTCATTTGTTAGCTGAGGGAGCCAAGAATTTCAGGATAGTGACACATCCCTCGCTCTAGTGGCATATCCCTTACCTTTGTACTCCCCATCCTAACTCCTTGGAACAGAACGTATCACCTCTCCTGTCACTGACTATAGAGGTGACCTGCATACATGGGGAGGGAACCCGACTTTTATAGGACTAATATATCCTGAATGGTCATGAAGAAAGAACTTTTTTGCAGTAGTTACTTTATTTGCTACAAAGCTTTGTCCAATAAATATTGAACAATCTTTGTTACCATTATATCTCATTGTGAATTTGTATAGAAACCAAAGGTTTCTTACACCATTATGGTACCTTTGGTCACAGCATAAGTCTTCATCCTGAATTAGGAAACAATTGAACTGAAGTCTTTCACTTCTCAATTACTGAACTATGGTGTCTTTTTTCTGCATAAAGTGTTTCATGTCCAGAATTATTCATGACCTAGTACAGTCAATGCTTTTGATTGATTTTCTACAGACTTCTCAGGATAGAGAGATACTAAAGGAAGTTATACAGAATTAGAAAAAAACTTAATCCTGGCATTATCCATTTTCCTCCACCAAAAAATGCACTTTTATTCAATTCAACAATATTCAGCATCTGTTTAATGGATTTAATGGGAGTGGATTTAAATCCAAACCTGAATCTGGTGTTGGGACAATCTGATTATAAAAAACCAGCAGCTATTTCAGGAATGCATAGCAAGAAGTTTGTTTTGTAACTGTGTTGTCTTCTCTATCCTCTGTAACACCACTAGTGAATATTCTTGGCTTCTCCAGAAACATAAATAAATATGTGTTTGTGCACAGATTATCATGACACTTGTAAAACATTTTTAAAATTAAAATAGCTATCTGAAGGGTTGCAATATTTTTTAATAATCTTTATTACTTTTGGTCTCAGTTTACACAGTTGCCCTAAACCAATGAAAGTTGATGAACATATTTTTATGGATTTCCATCACAAGAAACTTTGGGCTCATATCACATGTGATTCTGAAATCTCATGACATTTAGTGGCATAGTATCATTTCCTTCAGTTATCTGGCTACAGTAGCCGGCTACTGCAGTTAGCTTACAATATCTGCATGTTTTGTTGGTTTTATTTTAAGAGGAAGAGAAATAAAATCTCCATAATATGTTTATTTCCTGAGGACTTTCACTTACACAAGTAGGCACTAAACATTTGAAATTGACTTTCCAGAGCACAACAGTAAAAAACTTAAGAGTTTGGCTTAGTATCATTTAAAACAGTAAAAACTGACCTTGTAAACATTTCCATAGGAGGTAGGATACATACATTTGACAATCTGTCAAATACGAGAAAGTAAACAGTTACTCTGTGGTCCTAATAAATAATGAGCAACACAGGCATTAAATAAACATTTTATATATATAAAAAACAAGATATAAGTGAAAGGCTAAAATAGCATTTTTAATAAATTAGGAATAGATGTAATAATTTCTTTACAACTTCTTCTTGCGTGCAAGAATCACTGGCTCTTTCTGCTTACCCAGAATTGCTGACTGAAAAGCTGTAATTGTGAGAACAATCCTGAGATTCACAAGCACGACCCAATCTAAATATAGGTATTTTTTGTGTGTGGAGGGCTGATAACATTGCTAAAATGGCTCTTTTAACACCTATATGTAATATTTTTATCTTCCACCAACTTGGAAAGGGATTATCATCATAGCCTTAATGTCTGGGGTTGAAGAGTAAGCTTAGGGCACAGACATGTCTCTCCCAGTTAGGTTCCTCCAGCAGCTGCTCCCATGAAGACAGTGTTGATTGGTGGTAAAGATGGCACCATATCTCTGCTTGGTGGGGCATGGACCTCCAGATTTTCCTGGGAAGGAAACTGACCAGATGCTCCATACATACACTGTGAAGAAGATGTGGTTTGCAAGTTTGAAGCTGTGGGGGAAAAAAGGTTATCATCATTGCAAGTTTTCAATTTATTGAATTTAACAGAAATCACAATCCAGTTTTGTTTGATGTAAACTCCTATCTACCAGGCACATCATCTGAAGGACAGAAATGTCTGATCTTCTGTGCAAGATTAAAAGGTTAGCAGTAGGAAGATGTAATCTTGTGTAGGAATTAAGTGCCCTAGTTCATATCTTCCATGCAACCCTTTTTGGAATGTGAGACCAAACTCAGTTGCTACTTGTTCAAGGCATATACCAAAACAAACCCTTCGGAATTGAGTATTTCTGCCTGAAATTCACTGTCAGTGGGAGCTCTGCCTAAAACACACAGTTGTTGAGGCATAAGATGGGGGGCCAGAGCACAGGACGCATATACTGAGATAACCCTGACCCAGGATTCGTTTGATCTTTTTCACAGTGAGCATCTCCAACAGACCCCAGAAAAGCCCAGTCTATTATTAGTTTACTTAATAATTAGAAAGTGCTTCCTAATACATATTTTTATGCAACTCAGGCCAATCATTCCACTCCTCATGGACAATGGGTCATAGACTTCCTTATGGAAGCAAATTTATTAAACTCAGTTTTAAGAAAAACCTATGATACATCCTAAGCACCAAGCTGTTTCATCTCTATGTCACATTTCATATATTGTGTATGTGAGCTACAATTTAATACTCAGCATTTGTCAGGACACTAAAAAGTTCACAGCTGCTCCTCAGTTGTTGGCTATACTTACGCATAGGGGTCCGGCAGACAATGGAAGGCGAGGACTCTGTGTAGTATGAGCCTGTTTGTTTTCTCCTGCTGTCATCCAAGATATTCAGTGGGTCATGTATATCACTGTAGGATGGCAGTGGCCGAATGCTGCTGACACTGCTGATTACAGAAACATGTTGGTCCACCATTGTTCCAAGTCTGTGAGATTCTGAATAATTTATGCTGTTTCCATAATATCCTAATTGGAGATTGGAAAAAAAAAAAAATGAATGAAACTACTGGGTAGTGTACAAGCCTGTGATAACCTTGGAAAAACAGTACTTGTTACTGAATGAAGCCCTCTACCATAAGATTATTTATGTACACACACAGCCTAGGAAAATAAGCAGCACGTGTAAGGACTGACTCAAAAGAGAAGTGGTAGCAAGGAAACCAAAAGATGGTAAGGGTTTAGTCATGCCTTCAGTACAGAAAATTGCTCCTTCCTTCTAAGTTCAGAATCAAACATATCCTGCCATCGGTGACCTTGGTGACACCATGGGGAGTCCTATCCACAGTTCAGTGCTTCCTTCTGAAGCTTACAACCAAGGAAAGCATACATGGAAAGAAAATCTGCAGGGTAATATGCAGGGTACTCACTGCATAGACAAAACCATATAAAAGTAACATTTCCACTGTGTCTTTCCTCCAGAAGAGGGAGGTGTTTTGCTGACTATACCTCAGAAGTAGTAATTTTACATTTGAAGTATGAGAAATGAGAGGGACAAAGTCCCAAACTATTGCTAATGCACGTTTTTATACTTCTTTTCACCCTGTGACTAGAATGGTTCATTATGCTGATCCTAGGGGTAAGATATCTTGTATCTGCTCTGTTTCATAGCAAATATTTTGGGGGCTTTTCAAGAGGTTGTTAAACCACAAGGTCACCCTAGTTTTGCTTCCTTGGTGCAAGATATCATGATGAGGAAGATTAGCATAGGGCAGCAGACACATTTGAGGTCAACTGAGGATTCACCAGAGGAAAATAAACCCTTAAGTAGCTTATTAAGCTGCTTTACAATCTCTGTGTGTTATCTGAGAAGGGGAAAACAGGAATGTATAAACAAAAGCTGAAATGCATCTTTCGCAGAGAAAAAGCATTTTACTCCAGCAATGAAAGAGAAACAAAAGGAAGAAGAAAATATGTATTAATACCATTGGAAGCATTAGCAGGATAAGCTGCTCCTGGACATGTAGACACTGAGTTGTTCAAGAAATTGAAACTCCCGGTATTCAGAAACTGCATATTGTGTGTGTCCTGAGGCATGCTGGAGGGACCATAGCTGGAAGGGGATCTGGCATTGTAGGGAGACAAGGCACAACTGTTGCTGAAGTAGTCTCTGGAGAACTGCTGTTCACTCAAGGCATTGAATCGGCTGGGCTCTGCTCTGTGGTCGTAAACTCCTGGAGTGGAATGGGCCTGTGTCCTGAACATAGCCTGGTAATTGGAATTGTTTCCATAGTAATTCTGATTAGTCTGTGACAAAGTCTGATAAAGCGGTTCTGAGTAGGAAGAGCACTGTGAATGTGTTGATAACATGGGACCTACACTGGGAGGTCTCACAGCCATTGGCCCCTGGTTGATAACACTTCCTCGGCTGACCATGGCTGGTGAAATGGGTGGAGTCATGAGGTGACCAGTGCTTTCTGACAGCTCCATTTGATCTGAAATAAATAAACATTAACCATGATTAGTGTCCATACCTCAGTACTGCTCTTAAGACACAAACCCTCTAATGAAGTCAGATTACCATTTGAAACCTTTACAAAAGATATGCACTGGCCCCCACCTATGTAATTCAGAGCTTTTATTTCATGCCTTTAGGCTATAAAGCTTCCCACTTTTATCTTTCATCTTCGAGGTGCCACATTTAGTAGGAATTTCCAACAGTTACAATCCTTATGTGCTCCAGGTTTACTGTCCATTCTCTCCTCACAAGAACCTCACCAAACCAAGAGTTCTAAGACAGTTCTACCATTTTTCCAAGAGGAATGATTACTGGCAGGGTAATTACAATTGCTGACTTCTATAAATCACCACAGAAGGTGAGCTCATGAAATGTTGTTTACTAGAGGTCTTCATAAATGCATGTGGTCGCTCCTCCTACAGCAACCTCTGACCACAAACTGAAAGACTAACAGGCAAATTACAGAAGGAGAAGCTGCAAGAGTTGATACACACCTGTCAGCTGCATACTCTCCCCATCTCCTGTGGTGAAGGGGTTCAGATCAGAAGGTGCACTGCTGGGCTGACCAGCTGACAAGTAGGTTTGCTCTCCTGGGCACTCATTTTTGACTGAAGTGTCACTGGGCAGAGGAGTGGCTTTGTTGCGATTTGCTAGGAAGCAAGAGCTTGGTGATGCAGTGAAGGTGGCTTTGCTTGCATCTGGAAGGGTAAATGAAAACCCTTGTTGGCTGTTATGAATCCTCACTGCACATAATTTTTTTTGTATCATTTTCCCTGACCACAGATCTACATCACACAGTATCAGCTCCTTACTGAAGCCATCATAGTGAAGGTATGAATCAGATTCATTCCCTCGAAGTAAATGTCAACAATGAAGTCAAGAAAAGTGCATTAAGAGTGAATCAGGATTGACATTTCATACTAAAGAATTAACAATGGCAACTTTAGAATGCTTGAACTCTCTTTTCACATTGATATCTAGAGAAAAGCATTTGTTATACCCAAGAGTTCTTCAGCTTTTTGCAGACTATTGATGAAGTCAGTTTTGCTGTTCTTCAGAGAAAACCATGATTTTACCTTATGTTTTGAAGTACCTCACCTATACTTACAAGGATAAGGCAATTGTCACACAGGCCAAGTTTTTCTGCTGGAGGCTGAATTAAAGAAGTGCAGCATCTATTGTCAGACAAATTCTATGCACATTTCTTGCAGCCAAGTGCAGATTTAGAGTAACAACAACCAAAAAGTTAAGGATTGACTGCCAGTACTAATACAAATAATAATAATAAAAAAAAAATTCTGCAAGTTTCTGAAGTTTCACTGGATTTTTAAGGATTAACTTGGACCAAAACTTGATCCTAATCAATCTTCTTTCTTTTTATAGCAAAGGACCTGGAACATATAATTTCAAACTGTCTAACTTTAAAGAAGCCTGGTAGATGGAAAAAATGTTAAGAATACTGTTTTCAAATAATTTTATTTCTCTTCCATATAGTTATATTTCAGCCACATGGTAAATAGGGCTCCAAACTTGTGTTCAAACATTGAAGGGATATTTGCACTGTGGTAAGATTTAATAGATTCCTATTTCAAGTTGTAATTACATATTTAAGCTTTGGGGGAAAGCTGGATTAGGAATTACTGCCCCTTCTGCCACTTACACCTCTTTTCACACTTCAGTTTGTGGCCCTTCAGATGTACCTACAAGTACTTGCTGCATCCAAGATCCAATTTCAGTGATCCTTAGTACTGACATTCCAACAAAATGTTATGAAGTGAACTGTGGCAAGAAGTGATGGGAATGAATTGCTGAGTAAATGGTCACAAACTTTTCAGGTGAATTTGACAATGTTGCACCTAACCACACCTTCAGGAGAACACGGTAAACTTGCTTCTGCTTAAACAAATACAACAATTTTGAAACATACTGGAGTACATGCAAAAGAACCAAGCTCTAGTTACCTAAATTCTTCATGTATTTGTCCAGTAGATTCTGGAGTTCTTGTTCTTTGTCATTGTTGAACTGTGTCTCCATGGCAAGCAGGATGTACTCATCTAGTAACATGCGGATCAAATGAAAAGAACCTTTTGGAGGAGAAAGAGAGAGAGTAGCTGAGTTATCTTTGTGACCATCTCTCACCACTCCACAAGAAGCCAGTGAAACAAACAAATAATTGTGGACTTTAAATGACCTGGCAAGACCAACAGTGAATAGTGCCTTACTTCTAGCTCTAATCTCTCTTTGCACTGGCCCACCTAGCTCAATTGTTTACTGTCCTGTAGGCTATTTGACCACTAATTACATCAAAGAAAAATACTGATGAAAGTGAGACATGCTTTATACTTGAAGAGAGCACACAGTGGAACTAGATAAGGCTAAAGTCTGCTAGAATGCCTCTGCTCTATTTCTGTTTGCCTTGTGCTAAATAACCAGACAATAACTGGTAAAGTCTTGGACCTTATTTCAAGGATATATCACATTAAAAAATGTATGTGTCCCTACAGTCAATTCAAATACCTTCTGAATTTAGATAAAAAAAGTACCTATGGCTAAACACATGAAATTACATACTAGAGTTTGTTTCACTTGTTCTCTCTTATATAATGTTCTTTGTGAGTGTTCCCAAAAAATGCAAACATTCCTACAGATACATGTGAGAGCCTTAATTTTTAAAAGCCACAAACTGTTAAATTGATCATCTGCTGATTCCAGAATTAAGTGTGTGGTGACTGCCAAATTCCTTTTGCTTTTATTAAAATGTACCATGCATAAGAACTTATATACAACAATATTTTTTTACCAAACTGATCCACAAGTAAAACAAATAATTTAAATCATTTGCCTCTTATACTGAGACATGCAGTCATTGGCATATTAAAACAAACAAAGCTTCTAGCACTTAAATGTCAAAGCAGTATGAAACCAGTAATTCAAAAGAAAAATACCTTTTAAAAACAAACCTGTGACACAGGTCACCAGCAAAATATTGCTAGCATTTACTGTGAAATGTTAGTTTGAAAAATACATTACACAGTATTTGCGGCTTTGATCAAAGAATTTTTAGATTAGGATGGTTTCCTCAGCACAGTAAATAGTGTAAAGCTGGTAAGTGCTTAACATATATGTACAAAATATGAGTGTTTTTATAAAGCTCAGGTACCAAAACTTGATGCGTTGTTTAGAGTTAGGTTATGCATCACTCGAGCACCAAAAAAACTCCATTTCAGAAGGAAGTCCTGAGCCCTCTTCTTTAAAGACCTCCCATTTTGCTTGCTTGCCTGAAAGAGAACAGTAAAATACTGTTAAGTATGCCCACTTGCTTTCTGCCAACAGGAGAGAAGAACTGAATATCCTTGAGAGTTCAAGAAGTCCTTGACTCAGGCTGGTCTGGCAGAGTGGATCAAGCTGCCTGATTCAAACTCTCTCCTCCTGTGTGACCTAACTTGGTAAAACAGAGCAGCCTTCCCCCTTTCCAGGGCAATCACAGAATGTTGTCTGTCAGTGTTGGATGAAGCAAACTGCTTACTGCTTGGGCCCTGATGGTACATAAATTACTCCATATTCTAGTATTAAAGGTGCCAAGTTGTTCTATAACTATACAGGTGAGAAAGGGAGGGAGGGAGGGAGGGAGGGAAGAAGGCAGGAAGGAAGGCAGGAAGGCAGGAAGGCAGGAAGGCAGGAAGGCAGGAAGGCAGGAAGGCAGGAAGGCAGG
>VZUI01000399.1:0-12344 GCA_013401135.1 Cettia cetti | reverse complement strand
TCCCAGAGGACAAGAGCTACCAGACCTTCTCTACAGGATCACTGCTTCGACAAGACCATCTCATCTGGACTGCTACTACCACCCTAACAGGGTGTCAGGTTGTATTCTGACTCTGTCAGTATTTTGTACTATTGAATTTATTTTATTTTCCTTTATTTTACTTCTTTTCTTCTTTCTCTTATGAAGTTGTGCTTCTGACTTGGAGTCTCTCACTGGTTTTGCTTTCAACCAGCACACACTGCCCACATTTGCAAGCCCACCAAAGCAAGTCTGAGCCTTCTGGTCTCAAGTAGGTGACAGTTTCCAGCCTTATAAGCAAGTAAGACTGAAAGGTGTCAGTTATGAAGGGTTTTGGGGTTGCTGCCTGTAAATGGGAAAGGGTCAGCAGAGGACTCACATCCCACAGGAAGGGTAACTTGTCACATTAACAAAGTTCCACTGAAAGAAAAAGGAGAAATCCAACAAAGTCATCTCTACTGGGTTCTTTGAGCCCAGAATATTGTTGCAGGGTACTATACAACTCACTGTACATGTGAAAAAGTCAGAATAATTTTTCTCCCATCTTTTTGCCACCTTTCTATTTTCTTGTCTTATTTCAATGTATTCTTTCTGCGTCAGTTTTGAGAAACAATTCATTCTTCATTTGAAAAGGCTTTATGAGAGAAATTATGTATGTATGTATGTATGTACGTATGTATGTATATACGTAAGTAAGTGTAGAAGAGAAAGAGAGATAGAAGTTTTCCTCTGTCTGGATCCAAGAGGAAACAGCTTCTCAGGTAGCTATCCCAGTAAGGGAACAGCACATCTAGGTTGTCTCTGTGATGATATAAAATAGCATTTCCCCCACCTGACACCACTACACAGACATCCTCTATTCCCAGATGGCTAACATAAAAGCCCAGCAACCTTGTGATACTTTTAAATGAAAGATAGGTTATGTACAGGTTCTGACTAGTAAGAGCTGTAAGAATTGCTGCTGTGGGAGAGGGAGTAATTGCAGAATCTTTGCTCTGTAAGGATACAGACAGGTTCTCCCGCGATGGTTCATTTTTTCCCAACCCTTCTCAAACAGTGCTGGTTCTCTGATGATAGAAATACAGCAATTGAAGGTGAGAAAACTGGTATTGTCATGCTTTTGTAGATTTCTTTTCCCTCAAATGCTTACACAGATATATATTGGATTTTTGTTTGTCAAGCATAAGTCCTGTCAAATGTATCTGCACTTTTTTAACCTTAGAAATGACAGCACTCTGATCAAAGAAAACATTCATTTCCTTTCTGTCCTGAGGAATAGGACTGTACTGGTTCGCTTCCAAATAACACATCTCATGTCTTGTTGCTTTGCTCTTTCCTTAAGACATATAATTTACCATGGCAAGCTTTTCAATTAGGGCCTGATCCAAAACTTTAACTACTCTTCGGGGGGAAAAAGCCCAACAAAACCTACATTACCTTCAGGCTCTTTCAAGCAGTTTTATGTACAGTTATTCACACAGCGGTCACACTCGCGTGACAGGGTCACACTGTAGCGACAATATATACAATACAGCGTTTCCTTAGGATATTAATAGTAATTTTGGATAGTAGGAAAGCTACCTTTTCTTCTCCTTTTTCTTTGTGTCAATTCTGGCAATCAACTGTGAAATGTGACAGTGATTAGACATGGCAGCTTTTTTCTGTACCAGTATTTTTATGTACCAAAACTTACTCTCTTTTCTCTCTCTTTCATTTATGTATGTATGTATGTATTTATTTATTTATTTATTTATTTATTTATTTTCTAAATCTAAAACAAAGATTCACAACATCTTTGGTAATTAGCCAACTGATCAACATTTCTGACAGCTGCAGAGGGAGAATTCCAGTTTTCTTTCATGGCTGTCTTTTCAGCTTTTCCCAGAGTGTGATGACAGAAGAAACCTTTCTGACCACCACACTATCGTGTTATCAGAGTGACTGGAAAATGGAAAAGAGAGATTTTAGTTTTCCACTCTGTGGAAAACTAATGTGGGTACTTGTTCAACCAGCTGGTGAGTCCAAGCACTCAAAGTGGAGTCTCTAACCGAGAAACATCCCTCACTGCTGGCCAGCGGGGTGCTGGTGTGAATGCCCAGAGGGCAGTCAGAGCAAGCATTGCAGGGGGAAAAGGGCAAGCAATCCCTCATACGGAAGGGGGAAAGCCTGCCAAGGGACCGAGACACCAGATTTTGAACAGGTTTCAGGAGCTCCAGATACAGCTGGTGCGCTCAATATGTGCCTGAGCGCAGCGCAGGGATCAAACTACCAGCAACTCTTCTCCAGGTCTGATCCTTCCTGAGCTGCACACTAGCCGAAAGTTGGGCTTCCTGCTGCTCTCGCCTGCGATCCGGGAGTGGATCAGCCCGACGCCGCGATCCCTGGCTGAGCCTGTGCCTCGCAGCCGCTCGTCTGCGCATGAGTCGCTGCGGGAGGCTCCTCGGCTGGAGTATTTGAGGGGCTGGGCAGCGGGGGAAGACGCTCAGAGCCTGCGGAGGCCGTGCGCCCGGCGGAGCGCAGCCGCGGCGGGGCATGGAGGGGGCGCGGGCTCGGGCGCTGCGGGGGCCGCGCTCCGCGCCTTGAGGGAAGAGCGGGGCGACCGTCGGGGCAGCGCCCGCTTCAGCACCGCGGACAGCGCCAGCCAGCCAGCGCCTCCGGCCGCGCTCACCCGGGCCGCGCTGCCCCGGCTCCCCCGGCTCCGGTCTCCTCGGGCCCCCGCTATCTCCAGCTCCGATTCTCGGCTACCCCCATCTCCTCCCTATCTCCCCATCCGGTCGCTGCGTGCCCCGGAGCCCCTACCCTCGGCTCCGGCCACGCTTCTCCCGGGCCCCTCTCCATCGCTGCCTGACTCTGCTGTCAGAGCCCCGGCCCCGCTGTCCCCTTCCTCCCCTCTCTGCCCCCGTCCAGCCTCCCAGTCCCGCTCTCCTCGCCCCTCTCTCAGCCCCTTCGGCTCTGCTCCCCGCCCTGCCCTTCTCGCTGCGCCCCGCTGCCCCCGCTCTGCCCCCGGCCCCTGCCCCGCCGCCGGCACCATGCGCAGGCGGCCGCGTTGGGCGGCAGGCGAGGCTGCGGTGCCGGCGCGGGTGCCCCCTTCCTCCTGCCCTCGCCCGCTCCAGGCGACCCGCTGAGAGATGGACTTGGCAGGCGTGCTGCTGGCGCTGCTCCTCGTGCTGGTGCTGGTCGTCTCTCTGCTCTCCAACCTCCTGGTGCTGCTATGCTTCGTCTACAGTACGGAGATCCGCAAGCAGGTCGCCGGGGTTTTCCTGGTGAACTTATCCTTCTGCAACCTGCTTCTCACCGTTCTGAACATGCCTTTTACCCTGCTGGGCATCCTGAGGAACCAGCAACCCCTCGGGGGCTGCGTCTGCAAGGCGGTGGGTTTCCTGGAAACTTTCCTGACTTCCAACACAATGCTGAGCATGGCAGCGCTCAGCATCGACAAATGGATTGCCGTGGTGTTCCCCCTAAGCTACACCAGCAAGATGCGGTATAAGGACGCTGTGATACTGATGGGCTACTCGTGGCTCCACTCCCTCACGTTCCCCTTGGTATCCTTGTTTTACTCATGGGTAGATTACAACAGCGTTTATGCCTCTTGCACCTTACACCTGAAGGAAGAGACGGAGCGGAGAAGGTTTACAGTGTTCACCATTGTCTTTCACTCCACCAGTTTCATGCTGTCTCTGGTGATCTTGTGTTTCACCTATTTAAAGGTGTTGAAAGTTGCCCGGTTCCACTGCAAGCGGATAGACATTATTACCATGCAGACTCTGGTTTTGCTGGTGGATATCCACCCCAGGTAAAGCGTGCGCGTTCGGATTCACAGCCCCGGTCCCCCGCGGTAGTTACCGGCTGAGACCATATCCCGCCTCTCCGCACCCTTTCCTGCCTGCCCCGGCCGCATGGCGAGCGCTCCTGCCTCCGCTTTCAGACGCTCTTTACAGTGCCAGGAACAGTGGCTTGTGCATTTGCAGCCTTCTCTGTTTAAATGCTAGTCGGGCTCTCCGGGTTATCCCACTTCAGCTCTTTGCTGAACGCGATCGTCCCGAGGCTCGGCAGGGCTGGGGCTATCCTCCTTCCCTCCGGGCTGCCCTCCTCTTCCCGAGGGAATTGCTTTCCTCTCCCTCGGGGCTGCCCTTCCCCTCCGCTTCCCTTCCCGGGCGCAGGGGCTTTGGGGTGTGGGGAGGATTCTTCCCCTCTCCCTTGGGCTCATGTCTCACCTCCTCCCTTCTTGCCTTAACACCCTTACTGCTCTTTTCCCTCCGTAGTGTGAAGCAGCGCTGTCTGAACGAGCAGAAAAGGAGGAGGCAGCGGGCTACCAAGAAAATCAGTATTTTTATAGGGTCGTTCGTGATCTGTTTTGGTCCTTACATTATCACCAGGTTAGTATCCCCTGTCGGGGCGGGCGACTTTGCAGGATCAGGATGTCCTGCGATGCGCAGGCACTCGGGAGTCCTATAGCTAATTTTGGGGGGCCAGAGGCAAACGGACCCCCGGGACCAGTCTTGAGGGGCAGAGCACACAAACACACACACAAACACAGCCTGGCACGCCGCTCCTGTCCGCACACCCAGTCCTAGGGGGCAGCCCCGGGAGGACCTGGCTCTCCTTCCCTCATCGCAGCCAGGTCTGGGCACCTCTGCCAAAATCAAATGGCTTTTAGGACAAGTACCGGGAATTAATTACATGCCAGTGGGAGATAAAAGCAGTTTAAAAGACTTGCCACCCTTTCTTATTAGCACAACCCTAGCAATAGAGAGGAAAACAGACAGACTTTCCTGATTAGCTTAGTTGTTGGGGTTTTTTGTGTGTGTGTGTTTTTGTTTTTTTTTTTTTGTTTTGTTTTTTTTTTTGGGTGGTTTTTTTTTTTTTTGTTTTGTTTTTTTTTTGGGTGGTTTTTTTTTTTTGGCATAAGGCCAAGCTTACTGCTATTGGAAGCTGAGTTGATATAATTTAAATTTGTCCAGGCTGATAATTTATCAGATAAGATTTCAGTCTGGAAGCATTAATGCCTGAAAATATATTGCTAAGGATGCAGCACAGACTCACGATGAGGTGTAAAAGTTATCTCCCAGGAAAAGCAATAGTTAGACTTCTTAAATGTATAGGAAGCACCATGTTCCCCAGCTGGACAGAATTATAGGCATCCATCCTCGTGGTTTGCACCTTTTGAAGGGTCCATGAATCATTGTTTTATCTACTTGGGCAGTCTTCATGCGATAGATGGTTATTATTATTATTAAATCCTGTATAAACCAGCGAGCTGGAAGTCAGTGCAACTACACTGGGTTACAGCATCCCAGCACTTAGCCTTTCATTTCCAAACTGAAATGGGCTACATCTTTCACAAGTGATCTTTAAAAATGTTTCCCACTTTCACAGTGTGTTCAAGACAGCCTTGAAGAGTGCTGACTTCTGTTGTGGGAGGTGCACTGATGTGCAAAACCCCCTGGTGAGGGCTTCTTCAAGGTTGTTACCAAGCTGCTAAGTGTCTGCAGCCACAGCAGCTCACAGAAACTGGCCAGCTTTAGTGCTCTGATCTCACACAGTCACACTCATACAGCTCATTTATGTCAGCACCACTGCCCTTTTCTGAGAGGAGTAGGGGACAGGTTAAGGCCAGTGCACTAAACAGAAAATATTATTAAAGTGACATTTTTTTCAGTTCCCATTTACATGTTGAAAGGGATTCCTTCCTGATTGCCTGGATAACTACATCTTTTTTCTGCAGTTGAAAGGGTTATTACAAATATTAACATTACCTCACATAGTTAAAAGGTTAATTTATCATTGTTCAGTACATTTTGAGTCATGTTCTATTCACTTTTGCTATAATCAGGATGTAATTATGTTGAGCAAAGTGGATTTTGCCATTTTCTTTCCATCTGATCATTACCAAGCTCAGCAAATTCCAAATGTGGCCACATATTTTAGGATGGAGGAATATCTCATAAACTTCCAAAATAAAAGTTACTTCCTTCTCCAGATCTTGCATTTGGCAAACGTGAGATGGTGCATTTTCTATGTGTGACAAACTGGTACCTACTGAATCACTGCAGGGAAAGCTGAGGTCTGGTTTATGGAAATGTGTGTCAAGGTACAGCTTCTGTCTGTCACTGGGACTGAGCTGGTTCAGTGGCAGCAGAATGGGAAGTGTTTGGGGAGGACATCCTAAAAGGCACCTTGTCTCAAAGACAGGACAGTGCCAAGACAGCACTTCCTGAAAGGTGGTGACAGAGGTGAGATTGGAGGACTTGCTGCTGTGCCTGTTTCCCCCTTCTTCCCCCATTCTCGTTTTTAGGGGGGTGGCACTGAAGCAGTCTCTGGGGAGGCAATGTAAAAGCCACCCTCCCTATTGTCTTGCTCTTGGCCTGGTGATTCAGGTTGCATTGTGAGCTCAGTATTTGCTCCTCACTTCAGAAATTTGAACGAGATTAGGCTCATTAGCAATATATTCATCTGTTCAATAAGAGACGACAGATGAATTTAATCTCTTTTGTAACAGCACTGAAAACAAGAAAATCATACTAAGATGCATTCAGATGGGTATTTCTAAGTCTGACTTGTTTTGGCCAGACCCTTTATCTTATTAAAATCTGTCTAATTTTTCTTCTGTTGGGCTTCAGTGCAATTAAGTTTGGATCCATAATGCATTAATGGGAACATAGCAATACATCTATTTTCAAGACTGATATCTTACTCTTCTTTTTTAGTGTCTTTATAAAAATATCAATTATATATTTCTTGGATTAGGATGATATGCAGGATGGGATAAACATAAGCAATCACATAGCAAATGTCATTCATTGTACATTTATTTCTTGTATTTTCTATCTTCCTGTTCTACCTATTTTGGATTCACTGGAACTTTTTCTGAGCAGCATCAAAGAGAAGTCATCTGTTTTTTTTTAAATGCACTTACCATAGGAATGGCTTAACTTTTAGCCATATAAATAAGAATATTTCCTGTCACTTATAGCAATGTTCAGTCCAAATGACGGTAAGTCAGATTTTCTATGAGGAGGGACTAGAACTGCTTCCAAAGCCAACACCTTGCAAGTCAGGAGCTCTGCATTTTGGAAAGAGGACAGAAGGTTCTTCAAACCTCGAGAAAACTTCTGATCTTACATCTTCAAATAGTGATGTCTTAGAGTATATAAAAGGGTTATTTTATCTCCCAGAACAATTTCTTTACTTCTGGGATGAATAGAGCAAAGTAGCATACTCTTGCTCCTGCAAAAGTTTTTACAGAAGATATACACAAAATAAAATTTCCTCACCCTGTTCTTTCCACCTTCCTGGAGGATTTGTCCACTGCAGATCAGCTGGCTGAGACATTTGCTGGAACAGTCTGAAGGATTGCCCTCACTTCTGAGGAAAAAATGTTTAACTTAGTTGCAGGTTCTGCCCCCATGATTAATACCTCCCTCTCAGCTGAGGTGCTGAGGCCACTAATCATCTGTGAAGCACAGACCAGGAGACACAGGTCTGGACGTAGCTGACTGGTCATGTAATGATGATAAAAGTGTTGCCTCCTTGTTTTCTTTGGCCAATCTAGAAGTCAGCTAAATGCACACAAAACTTCCATGGCTAAGAAGTTGTAGGTGTGCTGCTAAGCATACTGTGGGATTGCAGGTGCCTGTCAGAGCTCCCTTAGGTACTGCCAGATTGTTTTTCATACTACAATGGTCTGACATGGATCTGCTTTGCATCAGTGTTAATTCACCAGAGCAGTGTAATGAAGGCTCGCTGGTCTGTGTCTGAGGGGATGGATTCAGTGGCCCAGACCATGTTTCTGGTGTCATTTGAGATGCTGCATGGTATCCAAGTCCTTTACCCAGGCTGGCAGAGGTACAGGACCTAAAGCAGACCTTCCAGGAGCAGCAGCCTGATGCCAGTGGGGGTATGTCCAAATGTCTCAAGTGTCACTAAACAGCTCTACTCAGGAAACGGAGGTCAGTGAGTCTGGGTGCCCCGAGCCACATGTGTCTGTCTCAAGCTTGCTGTGGGAGAGAGGCAGTCAATTATGTCACCACAATTTTGACCACTTACCAGCACAGCTCAGTAAATTCAGAAAGTGAGCAGTAAACTGCAGCACTCTTATCTCCTCTGCACAGAAGCATTACCACTGAAAACAGTTTTTCCTTCTTTCCATAGTAGGAATTGATTTTATCTCCCAGTGGCCTTGCTAGGAAAGTTCTCTTTGCCCTTATTGAATATGAGGAGTAAGTACATAGCCCTTCTCCTGCAGGGACTGTTTACTGTAAGAAAATAAATGTTACTTGAATGTTTCATGAAACATGAGTTGAGCACTGGGCTCAGTGTGAGTATAACACTCAAGTTTTTCCATTTCTCTTTAATGTTTAACAGGTTGATAGAGCTCATTCCTTTTGTTACCATAAATTACTACTGGGGAATTATAAGCAAGTGCCTCACCTACAGTAAGGCTGCATCAGATCCGTTTGTTTACTCACTTTTACGTCAACAGTACAAAAAAGTTCTGATCAACATCGTCAACAGGATACTTAAGAGAGACCTGTATCCATCATCAGGGTACAACAGCTCTCTCGACACAGAAAACGATTACTGCTTGCACAGAACAAACTGACAACAGGAAAGCATTCCCATTCCAGGGAGACAGGTGTTTGCTGCTGCTGGAAATCTGCCTTTCTCCTCTCATGCTGACAGTGGTGACAGTGAGTCTCCAGGGTGTGAAGGCTGCATTAATGCGACACATTTCATCGTGGACTTTCATAAAAAGGCTCTTCCCTGGTCTGCAGCCAAGCACAATTCCTGGCAAAGCCTTGTCCCCCAGTGAACAGAGTTGGCTTGAGGGGTTTTAAGAGAACCTTTCGAGGCTTTAGAGGAGCTTAGACAGCTCTCAATGTTTCATGCATGAAGACTTGGTATGTCTGGGAGCGTTCCATATCAGACATGATATTCCAGTGTCTTCTGGGAGCACAGGAATCCCCACACTGGAAGGATAGGTTCAGAGTCCTCCGTGCTGCACGTGTAACCTGGCAGCCCAGGATCTGCTGTTAGTTTTGAACATTAAAAATAGATCTTTTAATTGATTGATTTATTGTATTGGTGCCTCAAGTGAGTCAGCACTTTGAATCTGAGATTGTTATTATTATTATTACTATTATTAATTTATTACTAGGCATCATGATTGTAACATAGCCTTTAGGAAGTGGTACATATATTTGATATGCCAGTATTCTATCAAGCATAACCAAAGTCCACATATCTGAGTTACTAATATTTAGCACTTCAGTGGTATGTGATTACAATAATTGCAGCAACAGTAACGAAGACATGTATGGAATTTAGTTAAATAGCACTGTAGTTCCATCACTGAGCTAGTAGTCCTATTCAAGCGAGCTTTTTATTCAGAAAAAAAATTAGAAGTAACAGATACCATTGTGTTTAAGATATATTACTTCAGAAGCTATTTGTTTTCAAAGGAAAGGCTAAAATATATTAATTCTTTTTTAGAAATATAAAATGTGTAAAATATTTCATGCATTGGCTATATATGGTGGATTGTCATAATACTGTACAATCTTTTCTGTAATAACGATCAATTAATCTAGTGATTTTAACTGACAAGAGATGTGAGAAATATTATAACAGACCTGATGCCAAATGCCCAGAAATATAAAGCTACTTTATTATTGTATGTATTTTTCTCTTTTATTTCTTTTTAAATTTAAACAGGTTTTGGAAAAATATGGGAATTATTTTTAAACAATATTCCTTTGACTATGTAAGACATTTATTAATATTTAAGAATTCTATGGCATTCAACAAACTACTATTTTCTAATTGAGTACATCAGAAGAAACGTAAAGCAATTCTAAAGTATATTTTAAGAAAAATAAAAAAGATGACAGTAAAGTACTCTTATTTTTTATGCAACAATGCACCTGACCCTATAGAGCAATGAGAAGGCTATTTCTGGTCAAACTAAGCATATAAGCATGTGATTAGGCACAAATATAGTTTTCTTTGAAGCTAATGGTTCTATTTCCATAATTAAAATGAAGTACACACTCAACTGTTTTACAAAATCAGTGTTGAGCTGTCAGCACATTGAGAGGGTTTTTCCCACCATCCACAGTAGAGGAAGGAGAGTGTCTTGTTCAATCCCACTGAAGTCAAGGAAAGATGATGCTGCCTAACAAATAAAATGTTCTCTTACCTCCTGCTTTTAATCTCTGGGGCCTTTATGATCTTTTTTTTTCTTTCCCCCATGCAAGTACCTTAGGCCTCTGTGCTTTGCATCTATAGTTCTGCCTGTGTTTAAATTGAATGTACTATAATGGTTTTGTCTTCTTAGTAAAGTATTTGTACTCTCTTCAATTTTGTGTAAATACAGTATTTCAGAAAAAAAAAAAAAAAGTTGTCTGTGGAATTTTTCAGTTTAACCGTCTTCCTGTCTCCCCATGCCTCCCCCTCTTTCATGGTGCTAGAAAAACCTGATGTTCCAGTCTCTCATTTCAGCTGCAACATAAGAACCCAACAACTCTGGAGAGTGGGAGGGATGCTAAATTTTCAGTAATTTTTTAGTCAGTTTTGTGCCAAAAAAGTTTTAATAGCCTACAGTAGATGTCCATGAATAAACATGAGCTTAATGATACCTACAGTTGCTAGCTTACTCTTGGTTTCCTAAACAAAATGGTCCTCACCTTGGGAAAGGAATATGTTACATACAGTTAAGTGTATTAAATTGTCACCTTCAAGACATACAAATGAAATAAAGCATTATTATTAGAGAAAATGTTAGAGGAGAAAAAAAAAACTCTAAAGCTATTGCAGTAATAGACTTCTAAAGCTAAGAAGCTATAAGCTGCCACATTTTAAAGGTATAAAACAGAACCTATAGCTACCTCTGCTATTAGGTTAATTAATGACTCTTACATATGCCACACTTTACCATACCAGTCAAACTCACCAAGCACTGAATATTTCTGGAGGTGCTCAGGTCTAGATGGAAAAAATAAATATTTGATCCTGTACTAGGTGTTGCAGAACATCCTTTATTTTTCATTTCCACGTGGAATTAGGAAGCCAAGATCTGCAGTGCTGCAGACCAGAAACTAAGGAAGGGCACGGAGAGCTGTAGTGCTCCTAGTCCTGGTTTGCAATGAAGTTTAACAGCCTTGTTCAGCATTTCCCCTTACTCAGTACACAGGTAAATTTTTCCTTTCTGTCTTCTCACCACCCACTCCTCACCAGAGAAGGTCTTGTTCCACTTTTTTAACAAGGCAGGAAACATTCAGTGAGAGGTCTCGCTTTCATTCCCTTGGCTTCCTGACACAGGCAGAACTCGTTTGGTTTGTGCTTTATTCACCATGCTGTGGGTTATTCAGAGACAGGAGGAGCTGGGGGGAACCACACTCTGCCCCCATTGTTCTGGAATGCCCCAAAAAGTGTCCAAGGATTTAGTGCTACGTATATCTGTCATGATGGGAACATGCAGCAGAGGTTGTGGATTCCCTCTTACTGACATATCGACATTTTAGATAAAACAGGGGGTGCACAGTCCTGACAGCAGGGTTTACTTTGGGTCAGATTTCCAACAAAGCCGCAGTGTGATATCCAAAATGGCCTCTTGCCATGGACACACTCTTGCCAACTCAAAGCTAGTGCTTTAGGAAACTTCATCTGGATTTCCTGCCCAAGGGCTGGGGGTGCCTCTGCTAAGACATAAGAGACTGGCAAATACCCAGCAGGTGTGTTGTGAAGGTGGAAATGCCACAGGGGTCAGCAGGAACTGCCTGAAACTGTGATTTCCTTAGCAGGAGGTGCTGTCACCCACCTGTGGCTGCTGAGGGGAAAGGATGGCAAGTTGTTAAAAGTGTGTGCAAGAAATTTTCTCAGAGCAGTAGGGTCTCCAAAAAGTTCCTGGGCTATGGTTTTTCAGCTCCTGGTTGCAATTCAAACTCATGAAGTCCTCTCCTCTTTTCCAAATTTGTATTTTTTCAGCAGAGACTGAAGCTGAGGACTGCACCTCCCCTGAATGGCATTCAGGGTATAAACTGTGCAGCACAACAAATCTTTAATTAGTCCATGCAACTGAGGAGACATAAAACTTGAATTCTTAACACAGAGTCACCAAAATATTTCCAAGCCTGATGATTTGGATATTTTCAGGCAAGATCTAGGATGGCATTTTGAATCTGCCTTTTCAGACGAAAAAATTGGGTCTGAGTGCCTCATTTCATAGGTGAGTACTCTCATATTCAGTTATGAAAAGAGGGTCACCTCTTCAAAAAGAAAATAAAGCTGCTTTTTTTTTTTTTTTTTTTTTTTTTTTTTTTTTT
>VZUI01000394.1:0-12627 GCA_013401135.1 Cettia cetti | reverse complement strand
TTTCCCCTTTCCCCTTTCCCCTTTCCCCTTTCCCCTTTCCCCTTTCCCCTTTCCCCTTTCCCCTTTCCCCTTTCCCCTTTCCCTTCTTAAAGCCACCAAATAATATCCATCTCTTCTTCCCCAAAACTAATGCCTGTCACGGTGGAGGATCTCTGCCATCATAAATGCAATGCAGGCTTCAGGTTCAAATGATTGTTTTGTGTGCACATGACTTTGCCAAGGTGGATTGCCATGCACGTAGGCATTGCAGACTTGCCTGGTTCTGTAAGCAGAGGAAAAGAAATGTGCAGAGAATTACAAAAATGTTAACCAAGACGTCAGTTAGCTGAATTTAATTATGCGTTCAAGGACTTGGGCAACCAGATGGCGTAAAAGACACTTGATTTCCACAGCATGAACTCTGAAAGGACATGATTCCCTTATGAATGTGTATTCCTTCTTTCTAATGCATCTATTTACATATCTGTGCAAATATTTATATATATTTATCTTGCATAAAACCTAGGAAGAACAGTAATTGGTACTCGTAGCATTTAGTTGAGTGCTATTTTTGTGTTACAAGTTCGGCCTTGAATCCGACAAATGGCACATCTTGCTCTGGGTTCAGAGCTCTTTGACAAGGTCAGAATGTCCCACTCGAAGATTAGCAACGTGCTGTTCAGCATTTCAGGTAAACCTTATTGTTCAGATGAGTAGGCAAGCCTTGGCTGGGTAGGTCTACCTGACTGTAAGCCAATTTGTTTACTTCAAGATACACAGAGAACAAATCTTTTAAAGAGAGAATCAGTGAAAAACACTGAGTTCATGGTGGCCTTATACTGTACAAATAATGGTGCTGACATTCAAAACCAAATAATTTAGCTCTGTGTAATAGCTGTGGAGGTTTAGTTTTTGAGTGAAGCAACAAGACAGCTACAAGGGAGCTTTGCAGGAAAAATCAAGCAGTCCTTCTAACACCATGTCTAACTTTGTCTTCTACACCAGCTTTCTCTATGAAAAAGATAGCTTTGTTTCACTAATACTGTTGAAGGAATAAGTAATGCTGTTAGAAGTACAAAACTAGTATGAAATATTCATTCTTATTCTTTGAAGGACTTGGGAAGAGAGACAAAATAAGTCTGTTATTTAGTCTTTCTTAATTTTGTCTACTGCCATGAAGCTCCCTTCACCTAATGTGTCAGAACCTGGAAAATTCTCCTTGTGTGTTCCAGGTTTACTCTGGCTGAGAACTTCCCCTCACAAATGCATGTGTATCAGAAATCCAGTTATGTGTAGCACATTTCTGGTCAAGTCACACCAGCCAGAAGCAGAATTGAAAATCTAAAATGTTGTCTAAGGGCCCAATATGTAATGAAAACATATATTTTGGCTGTTTAGTTTGGATTTAACATAGTAAAGTCCAAAGACATTTAAGTATGCTTCTACTGGTTGCAAGAAAATAAGTGCTTTCTTCTGCCAGTATTGCACTTTAAGGCCCTTATAAATATTCATTTAAATTACGTAGCTTGCTAGTTTAGTAATTATCTGTATACAGCGAGTACTACTTCATGGTGTGCAGTGGTAGTTTAGCCCCAACTAGTATTTACACCTGCAAGGGGCTTATTGCCCATGATGCTGAATCTGCCAAGAGCTGTTCAGATACATAATTTGTCCTGTTAGAATTCAGTATAAGATGAAATAATAAAGATCGATTTCAGCAAACATCTGCCCATAGAGAAAACATTAAATGAGTGTGCTGTCCCCCTTAATATCCATAATGCTGTATTTTGTGTGAGATTGTGAATGGAAATTCAATTTACCTGTTGATGTTTACACTAGCAAATGTGTTGAGGATTTCAGCATTCATTTCATCAAGTAAGTAAATATTTATTTTTCTATTTTTCCTAAAGCAGCATTGGCTGATATTGAATGACAGCAAAAGAAGTTTTAGCATTTCTGCAGAAGTTAATACGTATTCCCTCCCAGGAAGCCTCCCCTGACTATGAAAGGTAGGAAAAATGTCTAAATGTGCATTTAGGTATATTTACATGTACATACGATGAGAAGACTGTTTCAACATCAACACAAATAGTATTCTTCCTATTTTTCATATATGCATTTGTTGACTTTCGGTCTGCTGCACCTAAGGAGGTCCACAGAGAATAACACTACTCAGCAGGTGCCAGTAAGGACACAGTCTGTGAGCTGATTTTATCTGCTTCTTGGGTTGCTGAAGGTATTTCCCTAATTATTTTCTTTCCCTCTTAGCTTATAAAATAAATGTGTTTTATGGAATAAGTATTGATACTGAAGTAAATACATAAAGAGTTTGTTCTTTGTAACAGATGCAAATTTCAATTTTTTTTAATCAGTTTTTACAGACCTTGCAAATGCTCACAGGTGCCATTGGGAAGTTTGTGTATAGAAGATCATGCATTATCTTCACCTTCTTACTCTGTTGAGATACAAACCTTGGGCTTTTTGGGATTGCAATCCACTGTTCTCGTAAAGTTGGTCTAAAATCCTGACTTTTAGTTGTCATTGTAACCTTTGTTCTTTGTCAAACAGCTTCAAAGTGATTGCCACCTTTCTTAGATAGCATTATTTCACTGTGGAGTAGTCTGTCTCCAAGAATGTAAAAGATGTGGAAGCACTCTGATAGAGCATCATACCAGTTCAAGGCAATTCTTCTCTTCGAATTAGAGGAATATACTGGAACATTCACATGCACTACCTGCTTTATGTGGATTATGGTAGTGGAGCTCCAAATTACACATACAGTGCTCTCCAGCTCCTCCCAGAATGCAAGAATGCACAGCCTTAGCAGTGGTTAATGTCCTCCTTTGGGAACAGCTCACTCAAGAATTCTCTTAAAAGCTGGCATATCACATCCCTGAGCAGCTTTTCTGTAGTCACAATGTCTGTTGATTACTTGATATCTTTCCATGAATTTTAGTTGTTTTTTCTATAAAGTACTGTGTGTTGCTGATGTTGACACTGATGTTCAGAATGATTTATACTTTTGCACAAACAGTACTAAGAATAAGCAGCATCTTAATTTTTTTCAGTGTTGCACAACAAGTATGGAATACAATTTATTTTTAGGTGATACAAATGATAAACATTGCTTTTGTGTTTGGTGGTGTTGTTTTTCACAAACAGCATTTAGTGAAAAAATCTTCAGGTCAAATACAAACCAGGTTCTGATTCTCTAAATTAATCCCTTGAGGTACTCAGTTACTCACTAGGGTCTATTGATCGCTATCAATAAGAGAGATGAAACTTCATGCTTTTTGAAAGAGGTTGGATAGATACATAATAACCATAAATCATTGTATTTTTAAACCTTTTGTTTCAGTGAATATTGCTAACTGACCTATCAAAACAAGCAATTAATGGAACCTTAAAAATTAATATGACAATTTATTATTAGCTATCTCTTTTTTTTTTCTTTTTGAAAAGATGCAGTATCCCAAAATGCTAGCAGTCACTGATGTTCTTCAGTTTCTAAAACATTACTTGCTCTAGAAGTAAACTTGCTCTTTGAAAGTGAAATAAACCTCTAGATGGATTCCATTACTTACACAATATTGTTTCTGGTAAGTGGATTATTTATGGAATTATTGACACAGTTTGTCTTTTGTGTGCTATTTCATGCTTTTTTTAAAAAAACAAAATGCAGTAAAGGAAAGAACTATGAGATATCATGAGGAATAGGGCATGAGTATGCACTGCCATCCTGAAAATGTGTGCTGTAACCCTGACCCAAACATATTTGCAATTGGCATTTGGAAAATAAAGATCCTTACAGACCAGCAACTCTTGGGTCTCTGAGAGGCAGCCCAGGTAAATTGAGAGTTAGGAGAGATCATGATATCCTTTCTTTATTGCCTTCCTGAGGAATTTCCAAAGACCTGAAGGGAAGGCATGGGAGTTGTTATTTCATCCTATACTGAAAGGAACTACTAACTCACAGGAGTGAAGTAAATTCTCAAACTGCATAAAAGTGTAGAGAAAGAACTGAAGAATGCCTTTAATTCAGCTGCAGAAATATATCTAGAGTGTAAGTATTTATATTGGAATTTGATCAGGAGGTTTCGACTTCCAATCTTTCATGCTGAGAAGTACAATGGCAGCTTCCAGGCTAACTCATATGGCCATGGGTTTCTCTGCACTGGCAGCTGAAGAGCATTTTTCAACTCTGTGATTCGAATTCCCTGTAATTCTAATCTCATTCTAATCAATGTGGAACAACTCTACCTTTTGAATTTTTGAATTTTATTTTATTTTATTTTTTAACTATCTCTTTATTCTCTAGGATTTTTGATCCAACCGTTGGCCAGAGCCATCATTACTCAGCTGATGAGGTCTTGTCAAACAAGCATTGTTAGACAGTGCTTTTTATTAAAAACACCTATGTGCTTTTGATGCTCAAGTAGTTAGAATGCTTCTCTTTCCTGATTTGTGTGTAGAGATGGTTCTGCAGCACTGCAGGCCTGCCTTTGGGTAATGTCAACTCCCAAATTTCTTATGCTCCCCTCCACTACATTTTCTGTGCCTGTTGTGTGTACATCCATCCCTCTTCATTCCACCATCCACTCCATTCTGAGCCAGTAAGCTACTAATAAAACTCTTGATGAGACTCTGAAACCAGTACCAGCAACTCATGTTCCTTCCTGCTGGAGAAGACTGGAGTGTTTGATAAGCATGAAGCTTTTTATACAAGCAGCTGCAAATATAAATTGCCATTGGTTACTGTGGAACAAGTAAGTGTTGCAACTGTTTAAATGTGTTGCTCCTCTATAGAAAAGGATTTATATTTCAAAAAGAAAGTAAAACCTAGTAAGTACTTTGTTTCATCCATGCTTACCTGTGGATGCTGGCTGATGAACAAATAGGCTTGATTTTAGTATAAATAAATGAGATAAAATGGTTGTGACCTGAGACCTTTCCCACTAAATGTTTGGGCTGTTCTATATGAATATTGTGTCTGTAAAATACATAAACTTCTCACATAAATACATGTTTGTAGAGTTTGCTATTAGTATGTAACACAGTCCTTGGAAAGCTCACATACTCTTAACCAGTTTGCTTACAGCTATGCAGGGAGTGCTGTGTCTGACATTCATGCTGTGGAAATGTAAGAGAGGAAAAAACCTATCAGAAAAACCCCAAACCAAACCAACCAACAACAACAACGACAACAACAACAAACCCACCCCAAAACTTAATTGCAAAATACTCCATAGCAAAGATAGTTTGTAGTCACCGTGGCAGCATTCATATGCTCACTTTTATTCCTGAAGCTAAGAATGAATATTCAGACTAAGAATGAATCTCCCTAAAACAGAAGAAAAGAAATGGAAGCTTTTAGCATTTGGCTGAACAAACTTCTACAGCTTTTAATGATCAAGGCAATTGCTGAGCAAGAGTGTTTACTAGGCCAGGGTACCTCACTGTGCATGAAAATAAATAAACGTAGAGGAGAAGGGAAACTGAAATGTGTCTTAGAGCATGCATTATAATCTATGTCATGTTCCTTTGGGATAACTGGTCTGTTTGTAATTTCTTAGTTATAAGAAGTGCAAGTTGCAATGAATATAATTTTATGTGGGTGGCTAAACTGTGGTCTAAATATGAATTGACACTAAGATGGACCTTTTATTTGCCCATGCTTCCCTATTAGGTATTTTAATTCATGATTCTGGGAGAATAAAGCCTGCTAACCCCATTCTGATTTAGAACAAAAATATGGATCAGTTGCAACTGTTCAACCATTCACAGAAAAATCCAGACAACTCAATACCATCAAGAGCTGCAGCTTTGCTGAGAGCTAGTAGTCTCACCCTTGTAATAGGTTGTTGCCCTTGACAGTGTCAGAATGGATTAGTATTTGGATATGCTTACAGACACTAGTGTGGGAGGCTTGTAAGATATTTGTTTCCTGTCTGCAGCATGAACAATAAAGTAAAAATAATTACACTTCTACTAACTTACATAAACCTCCTCAGTATTTGTATACCAAGCAGAAGGAGAGTGTCCTCAGAGAGCGAAAACCAGAGGCAGAGAAGTTGTTGTCCTGAGAGAGCATTAGTTAATAACAGAGAAAACACTGAATAGTGGATGAGAGGGCAGATTTACTGATAGGGCTACAGGATCACTGCCAACTGCTTGTTAAGACCTTAGAGCTCAGCACAGATGTCATAAGATAAATAATCAGCCAAGCTATGGTTTTAGGGGGATGGTAAACCTAACTCTACCCCCCTTATTTGCACTGAGTAGTATAGTGCATGTTCTTGTGCTACCAGGCAGTACTTGTGCATCTCTACAGTCCTTCCCACCGTTTAGATTGACTGGTATCCACCTTAAATGGCTGTACCATTGCACAGCCTCCCACTTCACCACTGTGACTTCATTTGTCTCATTTGCAGTCCCACTGGAAAATGCAGATTGATAAAAGATGTTCTTGTTTTGGAGTATCTGCTGTAACCATGTATATGTATCTCTGCTGGGAAGAGCAACAGCTCTATCTTTCCTTTGTTTTGCTGTTGCCACCAGGTGTTCTCTAGCACTGGGACATGAGAGATGTATATATTTCTTACTTTGTCTCTATAGTAACAGACTGCCAAAAGAAGTCTGGGATCTCAGCCATGGGCATAGGAAAAATGGAGGAGTCTACCCGACCATCAGGAAAGCAAACTCTTTCGATAAGTGTTATGAGCAGAAGACTGGAAATGGCACATGTAAGTTTAGATGATTTTAAAAGGCTTTCTTCCCATTCTATTTTGTTGCATGAAAGGCAACTGAAATGTTTGGCCTGATTTCTTAGAGGAAAGGAATGGGCATTCCATTCTCAATGTTTACTTTCATTGTTAATGCTTTACCACAACTTGTAGTGTTACTTTGGGGGTGAACCACCATATGTTTTTTCCTTTTCTTCACCCTTCATCTCCATCCCCAGTTTACTCAATGCATGGTAGTGCAATCATACTTCTGAAGAATTCAGTCAATTCCTCAAATTTCTTAACCAGTTTGCTGATTTAAGCCCTAAAAGCTCAAAATTGGTTGCTTTACTTTTAGCTTTCTCTGTGATCCAGCCTCTTACATTCACTTTAATTTACTATGTGATGCTCTCATCACCTCCCCACAGATCATCAGATCCATCTTAGTCTATCGTCACCATATTCACCACTAAACTCTATCCCCAACTGCTGCATCCATGCATCTTCTAAGTACCCTCAAGGATGGTCACTCAACCATTTCCCTGGGAAGCCTGTTACAATGCCTGACCACCCTCTCAGTGAAAAAATATTTCCTAATATTCAATCTAAACCTCACCTGGCACAACTTGAAGCCATTTCCTCCTATCCTGTCTCTTTTTAACTGGGAGAAAAGACTGACTCTCCACCTTGCTACAGTCTGTTCTCAAGCAATCGTAGAAAGCTGAGCTTCCCTTTCTCCAGGCTGAACACCTCCAGCACCCTCAACTGCTCCTACAGGATCTGAGCTCCAGGCCCTTCATCAGCTCCATTGCTGTTCTCTGGACACACTCCAGCCCCTCAATGTCTTTCTTGTCATGGAGGGCCCAGTACTGAAGACAGGACTCGAGGTGTGGCCTCACCAGTGCCTTGTACAGGGGAACTCTGCATTGTATTAGCATTGTTTAGCTACACACGTATGTTACCACCTTGTGGTTTCTGGGCTTCAGCTGCATTTCAGAGTGAGTCAAATATGCTACAGCTTTGTCTTGCCTTCAAGGTTCACATTAGGATTTATGGAAACAACATCAGAGTATGCAGAGTATCAAATGTTTTGGTAGCTATTGAAATTAAAGCAAGAATTAGAAATTTAAAGTGATGAAATGCAAGAATCCAAAGACTCACCAAATCGTCACCAAGAGGTAAAAGCTGCTTCCATGTGAGTTTTGGATAGTTATATGTTTGGCGGAAAAATGGATGTGAATAGTGAGACCTTGTTTATCTTCTGTAGGCCATAAAGGCCTTTCCTGTTAGTAGCACTGCAGAAGCCATTCCAGCCACTGTGCAGGTTTGTGGGAAGTGTATGTGTGAGTTACGTGTGCACACATACACAATGATGTAGGTTTACTACAATACACTAAGTATTGATCTTTGAATTTATATTATATGAAGGCAAGAATTGTCTTTTGGGTTCACTGCAATTTTTTGCCAATGTATAAAAAATTTAGAAACCCCTTGCATTTTACCACTGTGTAGAATTGGGACAGCATATAAGCTATGAAAAATAAACAACACAGAAAAAAAATCTTGTGAAATCATTCCTTTGAAGCTGTAATAAAAGCATTATTTTGCCCAGAGATAAATTAGGAATAATCGGATTCTGAATTTAATCTGTCCAGTTAAGGGGGAAGTATAGATGATTTGAGGAGGAGTATTTTTCCATCTTAAAATGATCTAAGTATTTTTGTATATTTGCAGAAATTGGTGGAGACATGACAGTCAGAGATGGGGGAAAAGGATACCAGTTCAGAATAAATAATGGCATCAGATGTAATAGGGAACAAATAGGGAAAGAGTGGAAGGAACTTGTACTGGAAGTCATGCAAACTCCTGCGTGGTTTTGTAGAAAATACTAAACTCTCAGTTTCCCCATAATGACCCAGCTAACTCTGGAGGAAGCCAGTTGTTTTAAGTTTTCATCTCTGCAGATATAAAAATAATACATGTACAAAAAAATTGTAACAGTGGCCAAGGGCTCTTTTCTCTATGTGAAAGCCAATGCTATGCAGTTAGACTTTGTGTATTTTCTTTTGATTGTAGATTTCATTATTAATTTCAAAGGTTCTCTCCATCCTTTTTGGAACTCATGCACCAGTGAACCAGAAGTTCAGTCCTGGAGAAGGGGAATGAAGAAACAATGTGTTCAGGCCAGAGATATATTTTTATTAGAGACTGCAATACTGGGAATGAGTAATGTTTGTTGGTTTTTTAACGTGCTGATAGATCCAGTAAGTTTGAGGCAAAGCTGGAGATAACTTTGTCTCCAGCATGCTCCTTTTGCTAGCCAACAAGGAAACTTCTTACATGCAGGCATTGTAAGACTGAAAAGACAGCAAGTACCACAAACTTCTCAACACACACTTTGAAAAGTGTATAGAGCTGTCACCCTGCAGCACAGAACCAGAGCCTGAGCCTGCTCCTTGTAATAATCCACATGGCACATAGGTCTGAGCTGCATCTCTTCACAGCCTCGTGATTCCTGCCTGCCTTCCCTATCAGGCACCTTTAGCTTCCAATTATTGACTACACTAAGGACAAGCATCATTCCTTCTTCATGACTTTTTCTACCTCTCAGCCTTCACTGTGGTATCCTCTGGTTTCATTTTTTTGGCATAAACTTACACTAGGAACAAACTGTCACAAAAGTGTAGATCAGTTTTAGAGTCAGTTTGGTTTGTAAGAATTGTGTTTGTAAGAATTCATACTTTTTTCATTCCCAGGTTTCAATTGGAGGTTGTCATGCAACAACAAGCCTCAGTACTCATATACATATATGGAATGCTTGTGGCTTTGTCAGTTCTCTGCATTTCTTCAGATACAGGAAAAAAATGTCAGATTAAATGAATAGAGTGCAGTATAAGTCTCATTTTCCTACCTTTAAAATATAACAAGCTGAAATGACTGCTGGAGCAGTGAATCACCACAATTCACATGCAGGTCAGTAGGGAACATTCTCTCACAGCTGAGCGCATCCCTACAGTCAGCACTTTGCTACTCCCATTGCAGCCGCCTCTTGGCAAATCCAGCCCAACACATATGCATTCCTATTACTGATCCCTTAAACCAAGACATAGGTGGTGTGAGGAGGAGGCCACACTTTTCATTGCTGGGAGGAGACCTGACCCACACAGGGGCCTCTTGAGAGATGTACCAGGGCTTGGCTGGCTGCAACCCTGCAGAGGAAAGAGGTGTTTCCCTTTTATGGTGCCAGTTCTCACGGAGGCCAGTCAGAAGTCACTGGTGGGCCCAAAGTGCGGTCTTGGAGTTCAGGTGCTGGTGACAAGCAAGAACACCTTATCTAGTCCTTGTGCCAGCGATGTTTGCAGAAAGGGAGAGGTGTTCTCACCATCCGTCCCAGGGTCACAAACCTTCCCGTGGCCGTGCTTTCACCCTAACTGAAATTGGTGGAGGATGAATTGGGAAAGAAGGACCTTCTGTACCCATCTTGAGGCGAGGGAGAACCTCAGCGCTCGTAGGGCACATGCGGGAAAAGGGCGGGAGAGCCGGCGGAGCTGGGCTGGCTGCGGGCGGGGCGGGGGGAGCCCAGGGTCCCCCTGCCGAGGGTGTATCCCAGCCGCTCGAGTGCCGTGCCGAGTACACAGTGTTCCCTTCCCGCCCTGAACTGGGATTGAACTTCCCCAGCCCGCTGTGCACCGGGGACCACGCCGATACCCTCCGGGGGGCGGAGAGAGAGGCAGGGAAGAAGAAAAACAGGAGGGGTGGAGGGAAAGAAGTCCCAAAAGGATTCATTTCATCGTAAGTACTTAAGGTGCGGCGCTGTTTGGGTTTGATTTTTTGTTGTTGTTTTTGTTTGTTTTGCTGTGGGTTTTTGTTGTTGTTTTTGTTCTTTTTCTCTCTGTGGGATTTTTTTAAAGTCAAATAAAAACAAACAAAAAAGTGCAAGGCAATCAGCATCCCTAAGCAAACATACTTTCAGAAAAGATGTAGAAAAATAAAAAGACATTGCTTTTACAGAAATAGATTTATGGCACTTTTGGGTTTTTTGCCTTCCAGCCATTGTTAAACGAGTACTTTTCCTTTACTCTTCTCCCTGCCCCAAACATTATAATTATATTTCCTTCCTGAAGGAAACTGAAAGTGCTGTGATCCCACATAAGATAGAAAAGACCTCATCCTTACAAACTGTTTTGTTTTTATACGGGTGCCTTTACAGCAGGTGTCTTGGAGGTTTTGTGCCTTTGTGGTGCAGGTCTCAGGCAAGGCTGTGTGCCCATGAGAGGTGCAAAAGAGCCAATCAAGAAGTTTCAGCCTTCAGCAGATCAATGTGTCAGCAGGCTCAGAAGCATGGACGTGTTCCTTGGGCCTGCACTACTAGGTTTGTCTCTGTGAAATTTTTGTCAAAAAGGATTAGCAGCACACCTGGGTGTTTTCCTTGTTCCTTGTAAAATCAGGTCTGTGCCAATCTTGGATCAAAATGAATAATAAATCTCGAGAGATTTTGGTAGCTATTTTGTATAGGTGCCTATGTTTCATGCAAGCATCACACCATTTGGAACACTTTTTGCCTTTCTCTGATTTGGTTTCATTATGGAGAACATAGAGATAACCCACTCTTTATCATTGTTGTATGGTATTCTTCACAGTAGCTAAAGTCACCACCTGGTTTAATCCACTTTCAATTTATTACTTAGAGCTGCTGGACATCATCTTCATATTTTGGGTTGGTTGGTTTGGGGTTTTTTTGTAGTAACTTTGTATTCATATTACTGATATGTTATATCCCTAGTATGTTCCAGTCTGTTAACCGCCTCATAAAATCCTTTACAAATATTGGTTTTAGCCTGCTCAATAGCTAAATTATGCAGCCTCTTGCGGTCTGCAGTTCAACTTGAGCTGCAGGTTCAGGTTGAGAAAGACCCTTTTTCCTCTTGTTTTACTGCTGGGCTGCACTGAATATAATATAAGCCTCTTTCATGCCAAATGCAAAAACATACAACTCCTACCCCCCCCCCCCCCCCCCCCCCCCCCCCACTTTGGAATTCTTTTGAATCTTTCCCTCACTTTGGACTTTTTTCCCTGTGCACTGTGAGACGGGTTGTGCCATATCCCCTTTAAAGTGTGCAGGTTGCATGCTGGCAGATGCCTTCAGCAAAGTGCCGGGGCAAAATCTCAGGTAGCACTTGCTTGAAGCCTTGGTCTAATAGGGGTTGGGCACACAGCAGCAACTTTTGGGCCTGATTTGCATCCTTTGACAGCTGTTCCCCAACAGTGCACTGGAGCTGAAGCAACCAATGTGGCCTTGTTACAGGCTGCAAGGCCATGCACCAGTGGGGCCTGCGTTTTGGCCCTGCCTGATGCATTCCTTGCCTGCCAGAGAAGGAGATTCCCACTCTGGTCCCTTGTGATCCTCATTCTCTTCCTAATACAGGAAACCCTTGCCCTTGTCCCACATATTCCTCTCACTCTGCTTTTCATCCTTTATCTTCCAGCAGCAGTGACTTTTGGCTTTTCTCAGATGTTAGTGCCTAGCACTATACTAGCAGCCATTTCTTATCAGTTCATGTACCTGTTTCATCAATCTTGTAATTTTAGATTATTCACAGCCTTTTATCCTAAATCTACTTTAGACCTCTTTCCTCACCTTTGCAAAACTGCAATGCCATTACTAGGCCAAAAGTACTAAAAGGCTGCTTCCTTCCTATGAAAAAAAGCCATGTTCCATGGGCTGTGGCACAGGATTATGACCAGAAATTACCAGTGCCCAGGGTGGGGAGACAAATGGGCCCAACAGAACTGAAGGGTTGCAGTGCCTAGCGGTAAACGCTTCAGAGGAAATAGACAGGGAAGGAGACGCGGTGCAGGGGCTGCTCTCCTTGCTCGGCGCTCTGCCGCAGCCCGAGTCGCTCCCGCGCTGCTCGGCGCACTCCGG